>JACEIK010009237.1:24771-41684 GCA_018107945.1 Datura stramonium
GTCCAAGCTCAGTAAATCACCAATATCAACTCAATTTAATCATACCCATGAGTGAAAATGTAAGAATCATGCAATTAAATGAAGACCCATACTTGATCATCACAAACCAATCAAAAATTGATAGGGAATTGGCATAGGTGTGGAAGGAAGCACCCACTCATAGCCTTACATACCTGGGGTTGAATAATCCTAACACTTCCTAATTACCCAGCTGAGATTCCCCTTGGAAACCTTGAAATTCTCCTCAATTTCCTCCCCTCAAGCCTTTAACCTTGCATGAATGAACAAATGGCCTAAGATGGGTTTTTCTTAGCTTAAAACCCTCTATTACGAGCTTAAAATGACATAGTATAGGCCCTTAGAACTTGGGAATTACGAAAAAGCCCTTACTGAAATCGCTGAAAATAATTATTATGGGGTCCTAACGGATGACCTGCCGACTCATTACTAGGGCACATGATCTGTTGGTTCACCTGTCAAGTACTCTACCTCGTCATTCATGAAAACTCAACTGGCTTGGTAATGGCCCACATAATTGGTTGTTAGGATTGACGATGACTCGTTAGGTACCATCCGTCAAGTACACTGGATAAGCTTCACCATCTTTATCTAAGACCTCTCCACAACTGACATGACGACTTGTGGTGACGAACCACGAGTCATTACATCGCGCGTGAGGACCTCGAGTCCTCTATTATCCCAAGACTTCCCTCACGATTCACTTGACGACTCATTTAGCCTCTTCACGAGTCATTAAGTGACCCGTTCTGCAACTGTTGCAACATTTTCCAGTTTTTCTTCTAATTCACTTCCGGGTCCAATTCTTGAATTCTCAGGGTATAACAGTGAGGATTCTTACTTAGTTCAATACTGTGTAGGTGATCTTGAACTTGTTCGGTTAATCTTTGATTAGTTTATAGGATAATTGTTTAGGAAATGATCATAGGCCGTTTTTTATTTATCCTATTTTAGCTTAAATTGTCCAACTAAATGAAATGAATCCCTTGATCCTATATTTGAGCTTAAAGTTGAAATTTTTGTTGATTAGCCTATTCTCTTTCCTGTTTTATTTATAATGAACCTGCTTTAGCCCTGGTCCCTCCTTGGACATTGTGAACCTCAACTCAGGAAAAATGCTTAAGTTGAGCGTGGCTATTGTAGGGATTCATAGATGAGGTGGGGGAGAAAAGAAAAATCTAGTCCGTAAGAGGTAGGGTATGGTGTGAACAAAAAGAAAAAAGAGAAAGAAAAGAATAAATTTGAAAAAGAAAATAGAAAAGTGAAAATTACACTATATCCACCAGTTGAAATCTGAAGAAAATGGAGAAAGGGAGAAAAAGAGAAAAAAAAGAGGGAAAGGGAAAAACATAATAGTGAATCCAAGACTCGTATAGTGCCAAGGGGGGTTAGTCAACATTGTCATATTTACCACACCCATCCCCAAGCCTACATTACAAACCAATAAAAGTCCTATAGTGATCCTAACCTAACGGTCTAAAAAGCCAGAGTAGAGAAAATAAGGTCAAGCCTATGGTATCACTTGTCTAGTATTGGAGACTTCTTTGTGAAAGTGAGAGCTTTACTTGATAGTCCCGGTTTCATTCTGCTAGTTGTCTTTGTAAATAACATTAGTGATAGCTTAGTTGTCTGTTAATAGTTTGATGCCATTTCTAGATCCCTTTGTGTCATGAGTTGTAGTTGCATGTGTACATAGCAGTCATGGTTTTGAATGTTCGAAGAAAGGAGGGTCAATTCTATATAATGGTCATGTTTTCCAATTTTGGTGTTTTTGGCTATAGGTTTCTAGTTAAGCGTTGTGTTTATAGTAGTATTTTAGTTTTCCTAAGGACATGCAAAAATTTTAAGTTGAGGGTGGTGATGTGCTTTGGATTTAGAACACTTTCTATGCTTAAAATATAGGAAAAATTGCTTGTACTTAGTTGTGTTTATATGAACATGAGGTACTTTTACCTTGTTTTTACGGAAATTAGGTCCAGCAGTTGGGTTGTTGAAAAGGAGCTCAAACATAGCAGAAAATGAATTATTGCAAGTCTTAGTATGAGCCATACCATCCTAGTACGAGCCGTACTTGGCACCTGTGACTGAAATTCAGAGAAAATGCACAAGTGAAGAGTCAACATACAACTAATAGTACGAGTCGTGCCATCCTTCTATGAGCCGTACTGAATGTTCGTAACTTGAGATTCAGAAGATGTGCACTTGCTGAACCCAGTGGTACGAGTGGCAACCACGAGTAGTAACAACAACATATGAGCCATACTGACAAACTCATGGTGAGATTCAGAGTATTGCATACTTGGCAGATTCAAGGAACGGAAGGATTGTATGAGCCGTACAAGCATGGTACGAACTGCGACAAGGACCCGTATAAGGAACAACAGAGATGCCTAGTTTCAGAAGTTCAAGCCACAACAAGCTCCTATGAATCATAGTATCATTGTATGAGTCATACCAACCTCTATTACCTGATAAGACAAAAGATGTGCACTTATTTTATGGAAGCTTCCTATGACTCGTAGCATCATGCTACGAAATGTAGGATGTTTCGGAAGCAGGATCCCTATTAAATTAGGAAAGGATTTCATTAATTGTATAAATACTTTTAGGGTATTTTCCATAATAGAATTTCATACTTTTCAATTGTATAAGATTTTTTGGGTTTCTTAACTTCTTGGAGAGCAAATAATCGATCACTTTTACAAAGTTAATCAATATTCTGGGATTTTTCAAATGTTGATAGTGAAATTGTTTCTTGGGTTCTTCTTTCATTGATATTGTAAGTCTTCAATTATGTTTTCTTCTATGAAATCTGATTTTATTCTTTCAACCTTGAGTAGCTAAACCCTCCACAACTAGGGTTGTGGGAACGATGATGGAATAATAAACTAGGGTTAACATAGTGATTCTAAGCCATTATGAATACATGCACTGTTCTTTTCTTCATTCTTAGTGTTTATTAATGGTGCGAAACATTAGGATTAGCCTAAATTCTCTTCTTGCTTGAACCTAGAGAAGTAGAGATTAGGAAAAGAAAAAAACAATAGAGCCTTTAAATTGAGTTTCATTGGATAACTTGAGTTGCGGTTGCAGGAGAGTTAGTTCGGAACTATTGATCAAGGTTAAAGAAAAATTGCTCATAAGACCTAACTGGGTGATTGAGTAGAGTAATCTAATAGGGATGAATTAGTCGTTTAGATGAACATAATTTATCACTTCTATAGGTTAAAGTATTGTGATAGATCACGAGTGTAATAATCTGACCTAGTTAGGAAGCCATGAGGAACACTTCCCTAGTTAATTGCATAACTATTGATCAAAACTCCAGTTCACAATACTATTTATTGATTTATAATTGAACTAAAAGTGTGAATAACAACATTTGTCTGTATCTTGTGTGTATTCCCTGTGGGATCGACCCCAAGCTTAGTTGGATTCTTTATTGATAACATCCGCATTTTACATCTTCATGGGTGTAATTTGAGCCTTATTAGAGTTCGCAGTTGATGATTGGGTGTTTCTGAAGGTTTCACCCATAAAGGGGGTAATGAGGTTTGGAAAGAATGGGAAGCTTAGTCCCTGGTATATTTGACCTTACAGGATTCTGAGGCGTGTTGGCACGAACTATGAGTTGAAGTTGCCCGCAGAGTTAGCGTCAATGCATCCAATTTTCCATGTGTCCTTGTTAAAGCAGTGCATTGGCAGTCCAGCTCTAATTGTATTGGTAGAGAACATTGGGATGAAGGATAATCTCACTTATGAGGAGGTTCCAGTTCAGATTCTTGACCGCGAGGCTCAGAATTTGAGGAACAAGGAGGTCACTTTAGTGGAAGTCCTTTGGAGGAATCTGCTTGTAGAGGTAGCTACTTGGGAAGCCGAAGTAGATATGACGGCCAAGTACCCTCACCTCTTCCTTTCCAGCTCAATTTCAACATGAGGTACTAGTTTCCTCCTTAGTACTCTATCCAGATTTATTTCAATTTCATGTCTCTCAGTTCCTCTCTGACTTACTAAGCACGCATGTTCACGAATCTAGTTTAGTCTATGTATCTCAGTTTAGAGTCAGTTGCTCCATCAGTATTCAGCCTTATAGCTTTTAGTTTTTGGTTTGCAGCTTTTTCCCTATCTTTTCAACTCTATTAGTCTCCATTCGAGGATGAACATTCACAAAAGGGGATAATCTTTTCCCTATCTCTAATGAGTTGATGCTTGAGCGAGGGGTAAATTAGTAGTGTCGAAGGAGGTTTATTTCCTACCTTGAGTCAAGGAAGTTGATTTTGAGCGAATGTCTAAACCACCTAGTCACGGTGAGAGACACTGATGATGAGGCGGCAAATTTTCAGTTGTGCCAATTGTAAGTGAATTCCTAGAAGTATTGCCAAATAAACTGCATGGGATCCCTCCAGAAAGGGAGATTGATTTTAGAATTGATGTTATTCCTTGGATAAAGTGTATTTCCATTCCCACATATAGAATGGCCCCAACAAAACTAAAGGATTTAGAGGCACAATCGAAGGACCTTCTTGATAAAGGATTATTTGACCTAGTACTCGCATTTGGTGCACCGATCCTATTTATTTTAAAGAAGGGCAAGTCCTTCCGAATGTGTGTCAACTATTACGAGTTGAATAAGGTCAGCATAAAAAAACAAATATTTGTTGCCTAGAATTTAAAATTTGTTTGGATAGCTTCAGGAAGCCAAGTGTTTTTCCAAGATTGACCTTAGATTAGGAAATCAACAGCTAAGGGTGAAAGAAGAGGATATTGTAAAGAGGACAAACAATACTCGACACGTGCACTACAAGTTTCTCCTCATGGCCTTCAAGTTGACTATTATGCTAGAAGGCTTTATGGATCTCATGAATAGATTGTTTAATCCATATCTTGACTTGTCCGTTATAGTTTTCATTGATAACATATTGGTGTATTCTTGGAGTAAGGGTGAACATGCAAATCACCTCAGAATTTTGTTGCACATACTCAAAAATTCCAGTTGTCCACTAAGTTCTCCAAGTGTGAATTTTGGCTAGACTCAGTGGTTTCTTGGGCCATGTGGTATTAGGTAAAGGCATCAAAGTAGATCCTAAGAAGATCGAGGCAGTGAAGAATTACCAAGGCCCACAACTCCCTCAGAGATCACAAGATTTTTTGGTTGGAGGTTACTATCGAGGGTTGTGGAGGGGTTATCCTCTATATCCACTTTATTGACCAAGTTTACCTAGAACAACACTAAGTTTCACTGGCCAGAGGCTTGTGTGTGGAGCTTTCAGGAGTTGAAAATCCAATTAACTACAGCTCTAATTCTTACCTTGCTGGAGGGAAATGATTGGATATATTGTGATGCTTTGGGGATCCGATTCAGGTGGGTATTATGCAAAAGGATAAGGTGAAAGCCTATGTATCTAGACAGCTGAAAATTCATGAGAAGAACTACTCGACAAATGATCTAAAATTGGTGGTAGTGATATTTATGCTAAAGATATGGCGTCATTACTTATATGGAGTCTATGTGGATATCTTCACACACCACAAGAGTCTTACGTATATCTTCAAGAAAAAAAGAGTTGAACCTCAGGAAGCAAGGTGGAGGCTAGTTGCTTAACGACTAAGATGTTGACATACTATATCACCTAGGGAAGGAGAATGTGGTAGCTAATGCTCCATTGGATGTGTGCGTCATGCTGAAGGGAAAAAGAGATAATTGGATAGATATATTCACAAGTTAGCAAACCTAAGAATCCATTTACTAGGATCCAATGGTGGTAGTGTAGTAGTGCTAAACAAAGCAAAATTGTCCTTGATAGCACAAGTGAAGGGGAAGCAGTATGTGACGCCCCCTTGTTCCAATTGAAGGAGGGGATTCACAAACACATTACCATGGCATTTGAGCAAAGAGAAGATGGTACCCGATGGCACCAGGGTGGATTGAGTGTCCCGAATGTGGATGAACTCTGGCGAGAATCATGGCAGAGGAATACAGCTCTTGATACCCGATCTACCCTAGATCCACTAAAATATATCATGATGTCACAACCCAAACATAGGTCCGGATCGAGACATGGGACAAGGAGCCTCGACAGAATCCAAGTCAACCCATGGAATGAACATACTACTAACTCAATCAATAAAATCGGAATATCGATATAATAACCATAGCAAAAGTCTGAACACAACATAGCATTTAAAATACATACACAAGTCTGAAGCTGACTATACACTATGTCTGAAAAGCCTCTGATTCTGATGAGTTGATAGGACAAGAGCCCAACTAACTCTCTAAGTATGAAATTGAAAATACAAAGATAACTGATAACGAATGGTCCGCGGGAGATGAAGAATCGCAACTGAAGCTGGATGCTAACTCCGAAAACAGGCTAATGACGGAGCTGAGTTTGAAGATCGGAACCTGTATCATAAAATGATACACCATACAGTATGCGGTTAGTATGTGGAATGTACCGAGAATGCAAGTCAAGTAAAACCACTTAAATAAGTAAAATCATTTAAACCATGCATGATATGAAACGTAATCAAGATAAGAATCTGACGCTAGGGCTTGCATGCTATTTTCTGAAATTATGATCTAAACATAACTGAACATCATAACTGAATTGAATGACCCAAAGCTGAATGATAAACATGCATAACTGATGTTATTCAATTCAGTTATGATGTTCAGTTATGTTCAAAACATCTATATATATATAATGAATGATAAACATGCATAACTTAAATCATGAGTAACAATGGGAGACTCGTCATGTAATCGACATTGCCACAATAGAGCTTACGTGGTCCCGACTATCATACTAAAGTGGGCAGAGTCATTTAAAGACTTGCCAAGGCTAAAGACACTACCATGATATCGATATCAAGCTGAAGGCCCCTTAGGGCGGGGGAAAAGCTCAAAAAGGAGGTCCCAAATAATCTGATCATACCTATGTTGGTGCGTAGTTCTGAGGCATACGGTTGACTGACCCTTAACCTACTCAGTGCTAGACACTACTCCCAAAAACATGCATATGCACTCCATTTTTTAACGAAGCTGATCGTCGTTTAGTGACGAAGCTGAATAATCATGTACATATAAAATCTGAAATCATACATGAGGAGCCTTGGCTCAAACCATACCACAAGCTGAACATAACTGGGAGTCTTGACTCCAAAACCATGTGGTAAGCTAATTGACTTGAAATCATAAATCATACTTGAACATATGGGCTTACCCAATACTTAAACATGCTTGAAAATACTTGATTCACTTGAAAACATGATCATAGGCATGGGTGACCTGAAAACATGCTTTTCATTATAAATATCTCATCATACTTGAACATACATCATAAATCTCAACTTTCATGAACTTCTCATGGATGGACATTATAATTTGTAAAACTTGAAACCATGATTTATAATTGAAACATTGTAAAACTTGCTCATGAATCATAATTCAATAATAGAAACATACTTTGATCATACCCATGTAGAAACTTAGAAAATTCATGCATTAAGTTATAACCCCATAGGATGAATATATAGATCTTCATGAATTAGAGAGGGATTGGGCATGGGTGTGAACAAATTCACCCATTAATAATCTTACATACTTGAAAGAATCTGATTCTACAACTTATCTGATTTCCCAAGGAATAATTGATGAAAAACTTGAAGGAATTGACCTTCATCACCTCTCTAGACTTCTAAGTTTGTATGCATGAGTAGGAATAGCTTAGAATGAACTTACCCCTCTTAAAACTCACAATTCATATCTTAAAATGACGTAGTTTAGGCCTTAGGATCATAGGAATTATGGAAAAACCCTTACTAAATTCACAGAGAAAAACTGACTGCTAGTCCCAACGAGGGACTTGACGAGTCGATACCACTTGGCACGAGTCGTAATCTCCTGTCGTGAAGTGCATTGCCAATTTTTCCTTAATGGGTCCCCACGAGGGACCTAACGGCTCGTCACTAGTGACCACGACTCATGGTCACCTTCCGTTACCTCCACTTCCCAAAACATCAAGTCCCTATTCAACTGCTGACCACGACTCACCTAACGAATCGTGGCATCTGACCACAACTCGTGGTCACACCTGTGGTCACCCCAATTTAAAATTTTCACACAAGTCAACACTCCACACCATGAGTCACTTAACGACTCGTGGTCAACCTGAAGGGTCACAGGATGACTCATTCTGTGACCTAGTGCAAAAAATCCAGTTTTTTCAGTTTCAACTCCCGGGTCTTATCTTAGGGCTTTCGAAGTATCACAATATCTCCTCCTTGGGAACATTCGTCCTCGAATGTTGAAAATCATATAAAGAAGCAGAGAAATGCAATCAGCATACTCAAATACTGATCATATAAGCTGAAAACTAACGGAATGACTACCTCTGAACTGAACTACATGTCTAAACTGAATTCATGGATCGTACATGCATTCATAGACATGAGAGAAACTGGGCACATGAACCGAACATAAAACTGAATAGAGTTTTAGGGTAGACCTGATACCTCAAGATTAAACTAAACTGGTATGGAATAGATATGGGTATCTAGCCATCATATCTGCTTTGGATTCCCACGTAGCTGCATCAACATGTTTATTTTCCACAACACCTTAACTAAAGCTACTTCCTAATTTCTTAGCTTTCGAACCTGACGATCCAGTATTTCCACTGGAACCTCCTCATAACTAAGGCTGTTTCTCACACCGATATTGTCCACCAGAACAACTAGAGTTGGGTCACCCAAACACTTATTTAGGAGCAATACATGAAAACAGGATGAGTGGAAACTAATTCTGAGGGCAACTCCAATTTATATGCTACCTTGCCAACCCGTTTCTGTCATGACCCGAACATAGGCCTGGATCGAGACATGGAATAAAGAACCCCGAGAGGCTTCAAGTCGACCCATAGCATGAACATGACATCTAAGACTAAACATAACAAATGCGGAAAGTCTAACATGAAATAGCGGAAGTCTAAAAATGTAATAACATCTGAGCATCTAGTTACATAACACAAGTCTAAAGATGAATACATGCTATGTCTGATAAGCCTCTACGTACTGACGAGTTGATGGGACAACACCCCAACTAACTCACTAAATACTGAATTGAAAACACTGAACATAAGCTGGAAAAAGGGTCCTCGAAGGATGAGGACTCACCAACTTTGGCTGAGGGATGCGAACTCTGAGGATCAGGCTAACGGCAGGACTGAAACTGAATGTCCAAGCTTGTATGATGAAATGATACATCATAGAGTATGCGGTCAGTACGTGAAATGTATCGAGTATTCAAGGTAAGTAAAACTACTTAAATAAGTAAAATAATTTAAAACAAGTGTAATATAAAACACAATTAAGATAAGAATGTGAGAATAGGGCTTGCATGCTATTTTATGAAATCATGATATGAACATCACTGAGCATCATAACTGAATCAAATGACCTAAAGCTGAATTCTGATAATTATAAGTAAAACTGAACATTGGGTCAAACCTGCTTTCGAAAATATAAGATATCATGAATGATAAACATGCATAGCTGAAATCACGAGGAACAATGGGAGACTCATTATATAACCGATATTACTACAATAGTGCTTACGTGGTCCCGACTATCACACTCAACTAGGCAGAGCCGTCTAATGGTTTTCCAAGGCTAAAGACGACACCATGATATCGATATCAGGCTCAAGGCCCATTCAGCGCAGGGGATAACTCACAAGGGAGGCCCAAAGTAATATGTAAACCTATGTTGGCGCGTAGTTATGAGACTTGGGGTTTATATAAACCTCCTAGCCTACTCAGTGCTAGACACTACTCCAAAAATAGGCATGGTGCTCACAATCATTTTTGAACAAAGCTGAAATCATACCATAAGCTGAAACTGGGAGTATAAACTCCAAAACCATATGGTAAGCTGAGTTTATAGAACTGAGCTGGATCATAAAAACATACTTAACTTTTGTGAACTTGCCCAAAACATAAAATCGTGTATTATTGAAATAGACTCATAAGTCAAAATCATGGAATCATAAGTTTAGATTTTATAACCATTTATGCATGAAAAATATTTCATCATGCTTGAAATCATGGATCATACACTTGAATTTCCAAAAAACATGCATAATAGTGAATACTTTTCTAATAGCTTGAAAACATGAATTTATAATAAAATTGAGGATGAAATTTTCCCATTAATCTTAAATCGTGCTTTGGAACATGAGGGAATTGGATTCATAGACATATCGTAGAGAATTTCATGAAATTAGGTTAAAACCCTAGAAGTTCTTAAAATCATACTTGAAACTTGGAATTCATAGATTCATGAGAGATTTGATAAGGCACAAGCATTCATAATCATAGGAACATAAATTTTATCATGAGGAAACTGATTTTATTGAAGAACGTGAAAGAATTCACCGACAAGGAGCTTAATCCTAAAACTCCAAAAAATTAGAGCATAGGAAGTGAGAATCATGAATACAACTTGAGAAGGGTGTGAGGGTGGAAGAAACCCCTCGCTCATAACCCTACATACCTGGTTTGATGATCCCTTGACTTTCCTTGAAGAGTCAAAGAAGATTTGAAGAAGAACCCTAGATCCTATCTTCAGAGAAAATCCAACTATTTATTTTTTGGAGAGAGTGAGGATTTAGGCTAGGTTAATCCCGTTAATCTGACCTTAAGGAAGACCAAAACAACGTCATTTAGGAGTTAGAAGCATAGGAGTTTACCAAATACCCCCGAACTGCCAAAAGAAGACCTGAAAGTGGCAGTTCCAACTACCAACAGGACGGGTCGTTGGTTGCTACAACGGAGCGTTCTGAGTTTCATTGTTGTCTGTTGCTGCTTCACTAAACTGCCCATAACTTTTTACTCTGAACTGCGATTGATGAAAGGTTAGATGTGTTGGAAATAAGATTCCAAGAGCTTTAATTTGAGGTGTTGAATTACCCAAAAACATTTTTTAAAATGGGAGCTATGGTCGTTTGAAGTTGACCCTTGTGAGAACTCATACGAACACTGAATCGGTAAGGAGGCTCTCAACTCAACTTTGTGCTAGAGGTTCCTTATGACCTTAATTTGCATTTAATGCACTTCTTACATTTAGGAGTTGATCTAAACATCTTGTTTCAATAAATTCACTGGCTCAGGTCTATTCTTATACCTAGAACGGTCCCAAATTTAGCTCGAGATTTTCAACAAACTAGAAGAACCAACGACCCATCCAACAGGCCATGACAACAAACAACGGACCATTGGTCCATTCGTTGGTTTTCCCCATTCTTCCTTCGAACTTCTCTTAATCTTCTTCAACGACCACAAACAATGACCAGTTCAATCAAGCCACGGTCCGTACAATCCCCTCATGGGTTCTAGGAAAATATCTGACAGCTTTCTGGTCATGAAACAATGAGCATATCCAACGACCTATTGGACTCTACAACGAACCGTACTAAGGTTCGTTGTTTGGTTCTGGTATTATTTTCCTACTGTAAGCCCCGGGTATGACCTAAGAAACTTTTGGGATGTTACATTATATGCCCCTTAGGAACATTCATCCTCGAATGAAGGTTAAACATACTGGAAGGCTAGGAAAAGAAACTGTAATCCCACATACCGAACATCTGAAGTTGAAAGCTGATTGAGTTACTAACTCTGGACTTATACACATGGCTGAAATGATTTCGTGAATCATATATACATGCTAAAACATGAAAGGAACTGAGATACATGAACTGGACATGAAACTGAATAGAGTACTAAGGAGGAAAGTGATACCTCAAGCTGGAACTGAGCCGAAAGGGAAAATATACGGGTTCTTAGCCTTTATATTTTCTTCGGCCTCCCACGTATCTCCCTCAGTAAGATTATTTCTCCACAAAACCTTCACCGAGGCTACTTCCTTAGTTCTCAATTTATGAACCTGATGATCAAGGACCTCGGCTATTACTTCCTCAAAGGTAAGGTTGTCCTTCACCCCAATGCCCTCTACTAGAACCACTAAATATGGATCTCAAATGCATTTCTTCAGCAAGGACACATAAAACACCGGATGCACCGAAGCTAATTCCGCTGGTAGCTCCAACTCATAGGTCAGCATGCCAAGACGCCTCATAACCCTATATGGCCTAACATACTGGGGACTAAGCTTCCTCTTCTTTCCGAACCTCAAAGAATCAAGAAATCTCTGTTTGCCTCAAAATGAAGCTCAAGCATCTAATTATGAATTTGCCCTTCCATAACCCTTCCGAATGATCAAGATCTGGTCAAATATGTATTCTATATAAGATAATAAAATCATGAACACCCATATTGATATATTTCTATCCTAGGCCCACAAAGCAAACCCCAAGCCCACAAGGAAAAACTGGAATTTTACTTGAAAATCATGTTACCCATAACGTAAAGAACTCAAATATGAAATTTCAACCAAAAAGAAGCTCAAATAGACTTTGAATTAATCAAAATATGGTTGCTTAACTTTAGACTCAAAATCCTCAATTTTCGTCAATAAATTCACAGATAAAAATGAAAACCAACTAAAGAAATCATGGAGAAATGCCAAAATAAGGATTAGATACTTACCCCCTCATTAAATAGAAAAGAATGCCACAAAAATCAATCAATTTCGAGCTTTAGAACTCCAAATATTCCCAACATACCAAATAAACACAGTCTGTGCAAAAATACACTATTCAGGTATTTATATAGGGTTGCACCAGCAACTTTAATTTTCACTAAAATTGTTCATCATACGAATTCCGAATGCGACGATTCTTTTTCCTATAATTCCTAAATAATGATAAGGAGCTACTCATTCAATCAAAACTCCATTTTGTTCTCGTTTGCCCCATCAGACCTCATTTTTGCTCGTTTAAGAATTATTTCATCTTTTGCAATAAAAATCCAATCTTGACTTATCAAAAATACACAAAACTTTCAGATAACTCCTATAATTCATGCTAACAATTTTGAAAGTCTCTGAATAACTTTTTTGATCTCAAACACTAAAAACGAACCTCTGAGTTCTCACATTTTATGCTTAAAATCATGCTAAAACACACAACGTTCAAATCCAGCCAAAACTCATCCAGAATCCTCCGATCACACACCAAACATGTAATTCAATCATAAAACACATTTCGGGCCTGTTGGAATCATCAACTCACTGATATGATGTCATTTTGATCAAAAGTTCACCGTGGTCAAACTTAGCTTCCTCAAAGCTCATAAATTCAACCAAAGGTTGAAATAACTCCCGAACACCTTGGGATCCATGCAAACTACCCAACTATGTAATAAATCACTAGGAAGAGCTTTCATAACCCAAATTCAAGCTCATTAACCTGAAATATTAACTTTGGTCAAACCTCTCAAACTTCGAACCTTCCAAAAATCGAAAATCTTATTTAATCTTCATCGGATCATCTCAAAAATTATTTCATCAATCTCCACAAGTCATAATAAAAAAATAATGATGTGGAAAGATTCAACCTAGGGAAATGGGTCAAAAATCACAAAATGACCATGTGGGTTGTTACACTTCCAGGCTGGCTAATAATTGTGTTTCCTTAACTCCTACATACCTGACACCTATGGAAGGGATAGGGAGTTATCCTTAACATACCTATTTTAACCATCATTTCCATCATGGGGGAAACATTCATAGGGCTTAGAGTAAGGAAATTATGAGCACGAATCATTCAAGAAATCTAAGTTGGGCATATACTTGATATAACATGAACTTATGAGCCGATAAGGCAAATCTTAAGGACTGAGTCCATAGAGATGAGCATGCTGAGAGACATGAGTTTACATACACAACGAGGGTCATGACATGAAGCTGAGATTTATGTAATTATGGAAGAATACTAGAATTACCACCTGAAGTATTTACTTCTCATTCTATGAATTTGAGAATGAATACATGTAAGTAGTACATGGAACTTAGACATGGACATAACATGATCACATAAGGCATGAGTAGTGTATCTCATAGAATAAAGGAAGGACACCTAAATAAGCATGGATAGATCTCCCATAGTTATTGATCCCGAACCTTCACACTTGAAACTCAAGTCTTGACCAGGTCCTTCACTTTAAGATCTCACACGTAGCTTAAAGGTCATCATTCTGAGGATTGGATCCCTTCTTAAGGCTAGGCAGAAATCACTATCTCTTGACTTCCCATTTGCCTCTAAGACTATCATGGAAGGCTTCATACTTCTCCTATCGTACACCCCCCACTTTTTTGGTTCCTTACTTCAAGTGCACGAATTCTCCTGCCTTAGCTTCTCTTAAATCCTACAAGAAGAAATAATTTGAGAGAGTCTCTTATTCCACTGACTGGTATTATGCTTTGGAGTTCGTGAATACACGAGTCAGAAGGATAGAAAGATATTTCATCGCATGACATAGGTCATGAAAGAAGGGAAATTTCCTAAAATGTTTTGTAGCCCCTTCAACATAAGTGTGGTGTGCTTCACACAATGAAAAAGGCTCTACTTAATGCAGCTTTCGAACACCCTAGGAAACTTCAAAACCTAATGCTATGATACCATGTTTTTCACGACCCGAACATAGGACCGGATTGAGACACGAGACAAAGAACCCCGAGAGGCTCCAAGTCGAGCCATGGCATGAACATGACATCTAAAACTCAACAGAACAAATGTGGAAAGTCTAACATGAAATAGCGAAAGTCAAAGAATGTAATAACATCTGAACATCTGATTACATTACACAAGTCTGAAGCTAAATACATGCTATGTCTAATAAGCCTCTACGTACTGACGAGTTGATGGGACAAGACCCCAACTAACTCACTAAATACTAAACTGAAAACACTGAACATAGGCTGGAAAAAGGGTTCTCGAAGGATGAGGACTCACCAACTCTGGCTGAGGGATGCAAACTCTGAGGATCAGGCTAATGGCGGGACTAAACCTAAATGAACAACCATGTATCATGAAACGATACAACATAAAGTATACGGTTAGTACGTGGAATGTACCGTGTATGCAAGGTAAGTAAAACCATTTAAATAAGTAAAATCATTTAAAACATGTATAGTATAAAACAAAATTAAGATAAGAATATGAGAGTAGGGTTTGCATGCTATTTTCTGAAATCATGATCTGAACATAACTGAGCATCATAACTAAATCGATTGAACCAAAGATGAAATTTGATAATCATAAGTAGAACTGAACATTGGGTCAAACCAGCTTTTGAACATATATAGATATCATGAATGATAAACATGCATAACTAAAGTCATAAGGAATAATGGGAGACTCGTGATATAACCGACATTACATGATAGAGCTTACGTGGTCCCGACTATCACACTCAAGTGGGCAGAGCCGTCTAAAGCCTTTCTAGGGCTAGAGACGCTACCGTGATATCGACCGCTTCGTGAGTAACGTTAGACAACAATTAATAAGTGTACTAATCGCCTTCTAAGAATACCAAGAAGAAACCAAAGATATCAAGAAACAATTATCTTACTACCATAAATTATGGACTAGTTAGGTTGTAAAATAAATTCAAAAGTAATCTTCCACAAAAGTTCAAAAGAACTCTCAAATATATTAATATTTAAAATCTAATCTTCATGAATGAACAAAGACCCCTTTATATAGTAGTGAAGAAGGGGTTGGTCAAAAGATATCATAAATAAAAATGATACTTCCTAGAACCTAGAAAACAACCACACACATTATTCTGTGAATTCAACATAGAATAAAACAAATATTAAATGGCATAGAAGGCTGCCACACACAAAGTCCTAGGATTCAACATAGAATAAAACAACTTTAAATTTAATTTTAGAAACTAATTAAAAGAATGCTGCAGTATTTTCTCCATTTAGGGGCTGATTTGGGCTCCATTTTATCTCCTCTTGGACTTTAATTTGGGCATTAAAATATATGTAAGACTTGGAGAAAATATCTTCATTGTTCTTGAGGTCTTCTTCCGTCAAAAGACACAAATAGCTAATTCTAGCCATTAAGTTGGTCTTCAATTTTCCTTTTTTGGGATCTTGTCATGGGTCCTCTTGGAACTTCCAAATCTTCCTTAGTTGATGATGAGTTTCCATGGATGTTATCATTCCCCTCTTCTTCAAGAGAATTCGTCCTCGAATTAAATGCTGCGTCGAATAAAGAAATATCAGCAACATTAAAGGTAACACTAACTTGATATTCACTAGGATGATCAAGTTTGTAAGCATTGTCTCCAATCTTTTCAAGGACATCAAATGGACCATCTCCTCTTGGGTGTAACTTGGATTTTCTTTTGGTAGGAAAACTTTCCTTCCTAAAGTGCACCCACACTAGATCTCCAAGCTTAAAAATAACATATTTTCACCCCTTATTTCTTCTTAAGGCAGTTTGTTCATTCTTCCATTCAATTGCAACCCTTGTTTGTTCATGAATCTTCTTCATTATTTCAGCCTTCTTCCTACCATCAAGATTAACAATATCATTAGTAGGCAAAGACAGCAAATCAAGGGGGGTAAGGGGATTAAATCCATAAACAACTTCAAAAGGAGACTTACCAGTAGAAGAATGGATAGTTCTATTATAGGCAAACTCTACCATGGGCAAATGTTCCTCCCAAAAGGTTAGTTTTCCCTTTAAAACAACCCTTAACATATTCCCTGAAGTCCTATTAACTACTTCTGTTTTCCCATCAGTTTGTGGGTGACCAGATGTAGAAAATAACAATTTAGTCCCCAATTTTCCCCAAAGAAATCTCCAAAAGTGACGTAGAAACTTAGCATCCCTATCACTAATAATAGTTTTAGGTATACCATGTAATTTAACCACTTCTTTCACAAATAAATCAGCCACATGTGATGCATCATTAGTC
>JACEIK010009238.1:0-33815 GCA_018107945.1 Datura stramonium
CCAGTCGGCCGGAGGCTATATTTATAGCCGTTATATAGCCCGTTGTTTCCAGAAATCTGAGATAGAGCTAGCCAGGCACCAGATGTGCTTAGGCTCACCAATTAGCAGTCCAGGTCCTACTAAGGCACCAGGTGCCAGTCATACCCCCCAAGGCGGGGCGTGACAGGAAGGTAACATGATAAGTTTAATATAAGGTAGAGAATTGCCAAAAAATAGCGAGCAGACTTTGTTAATTAATGTGCTAGATTTGAAAAGACCAGAAAAATCTCTATAAGTAATTGAGTAGGTTAATAAATGGTAATGAATGGACTTAGTCGATCATGGGGACATGGTAAAGGAGGTAAATGTGTTACAAAACTATAGAGAAGAATAGGACAAAATTGGATTAGAGAAAAATTGATTACTGACTAGTGGGATAGCGTCGCAGTGGACAAATCACCGCGACAGTGGTACCGTTAAAGCAGTCCAAGCCAGTGTTGCTGCATAAATAGAGGGGAAGAATGAAGGATTGAATAACGGTTAGGATTTTCAAGTAATTTTATGAACCTTGATGAGGCTTAAAAAACGTTGATGTAGTTGTTACATTAGTGGGATATTGCATAGGTGCAGTAATTGTTGAATTTAATAACATTGATGGTATGTTGATCATTATGTTGTTGTGTTAATTAACCTTAGTCAGCCGATGATGCCTACCAGTACGTGTGGTGTGCTGATACTACCTTGCTATGCCTTTTTGGTTTAGGTTGTGACAGGTTTGAAGTTCCCTGATTGGGGTGGAGTACTCAGCATCAGTTTCTATGTTCTTCTTCTCAGATGAAGTTGTGTTCGTTTGATCTTGTCATGTATTTTATTAAAAGCTCTTGTACCTATCTAGATTAGATCTTGGATGAGTCATGTCTTGGGGAAATGTTGTATTGTCATTTTTAAAGTTATTATTGATTAATGAAAATTAATGAAAATCTTTGGATATTAATTATAATATTCCGCAAGAGTTCTCCGATCGAGTAGAGTTTATTTAGGTTTCCGCACAATGGCATATTTGGGCTCATGACACACGTCCAACAAATACCTCTCACATAATTTTTCTAAACACTATAAAAGTTCGTTAACAGAGATCTGAGAGAGGGGAGGCTTTTTAATGGAGATTTGAGAAAGAAGAGAGTGTCTACTAGTAAAGCTTCCTTTTAAGCACTATAAAGGTATAAAATACTCTTTGGTTTTACAAGTGCTTCCTCTGTTGATGATTTTACTAGCTAGGATTTTTGGATTTCTCAGTTAAGCTAAAAATCCTGAGCTAAAGATTTCACTTTTTGTGATAAAATGTCTTCCTTTTTACATAGTTGTTATCTTTACTTGTTAGGGTCTGAGCTTTAAGATTTCATTTTGTTTATATGCAATTTAATTTGGTGATGGTTCTCTCCTTTAATTTCCATATTAACAGTGATGATTGAAAAAGAAATTTGCACCAAAAAACCATTAATTCATAAATAAAATAGTCATTTATTTCCTTTTTTCCCTCCCTTTCTTTTCTACTGCACCTCTGATGACACTGAATGTGTAGCTTGGCGGTAATTTGAGTGGCATAAATTTGTGGAAAAGATTATGAGCTAAAAGATTATATTTTATTAGGGTTAGAAATGTTAAATGATCAAATGTTGAATGCTGAAGTGTGATACAAAAATGGCATTTGTTTTTGCCAAATGCGAGACCTCTTTGTCACATCACAATTAGGAAGAAGATCTTGGCCTTGTCCTCATTATGAAGTTTATGTTCATGTTCTAATTTGAGTGTTTAGTCTTAAATTAAAATTATTTTATTGGGTTCTTAATTTTTCAAGTTATTAATGTAAGTTTTTACAAGAAAAGTTAATTAAAGATCAACGTTTATGATTGCGCCCCGCGCAGTGCAGCTATATGCGGTCATACAAATAATACATTGGCCTTTTTTAGAGTCGGATATCAAACCCACGGGGGCTGGACTATTTCGGCAAAAATTACCAAGTTCGAGTGTTAATTTAACTTTCACAAGTGTTGATTATAGAAATTTCGTAAAATTCTAATTAAGTCTAGGGGTGATCACAATACAATCGAGAAACAATACAAGAAGTAACTAGAGTTAAGACACGATAATCATACAATGCTACAATTCACAATTGTTGGTATGAAAACTTGATTTATTGTCTCAAATAGTTAAAATGCAATGTTCATGGTCTTTCGAGCCTTTAAACAAGACAACTAGTCTCACCCCTACATCGTTGAGAGGGGATGTGACAACCTAATTCGTGAGCAATTTAACTATGTGGATGTGTTTACAGGTTTATGCCCGTGATTATGAACTTTGTACCTCTAATCATTTAACTTGACTTAGCTTCACAACTACTTCTACGAGCGGTGATGTGACAATTCTAAGTCGGTGTCTAAATAATCCCGTTTTACCAACTAAGCAAGGCAAATTGGTATAATTTCTTCCCTAGCAGCGAATTCTATCGTAAAAGATAAGAACTTGCGCCCTACATTCTTGTGTTCTAGCCTAGGGTTACTCTTTTGAGCTTTTACCTAATCTTGACAAGTTTGTTTTCATGTTGATCAAGCATAAAAACAATAATAATGAAGAATGTAAGACAAAACAACAACTAAAAACTCAAACCAAAGAAGAATTCATGCAATTACAATCATATCGTGTAGCCTCCAACCTAGAGGAAGGGTTTTAGCTACTCATGTTTGTAGAAATACTTAAAAGCATGATTAGTAAGAGTACTTACAAGAATAGATAAAGAGAATGACAATTAGGGAACCCTAGGTTGAGTTCTTCCTTTACCCCTCACTCCTTTTCATTGTTCTCTCCGGAAATTTCATGATAAATCATTTTAGAGACTAAGTATTTAATTTATACTAAGTGGGAATTTACAAAAATTGGCCGAGCACAGGACTTCTCAGTCCCATCTTTGCCTGTCATGCTTGACAGCGGCTACGTGGCGGGGAGGCATCGCGCATGCCCAGCAGGATGTGTCTCGGCGAGGTCTTATTGCTAGGCTTTTGCGCGTAGCCGCGCGTGGCATGCTGCGGGTCGTGCCATGCGCCCTACCGTGGGCGTTTCCTATCCCACGCGAGGGCATCGCACGGTGACATCTCTTCGACGCATGCGGCTGGCGTGGCACTGCGCCTGGCGCTGACCGACCTTCCCTTTGGCATGCCATGTTGCCTTCAAGTTCTATCATTTCCATGATTCTCCCTTGTGCCTTGAACATCATTTAGCCCCCATCCTTAGCATATTACACCTAAAAAATAAGGCTAATCACATTGGTTAATTTATGCACATAAATATTCAAACTCAAATGAGAATATAATTAATTAAATTAGCAAGCTTGACTAAAGTAAGTTATAAAATAGCACTTGGGCACATAGTGTACCCAAGATCTCTACCCTCACACTTAAAGCCTTGTTAGGTCTCGAACAACTCTATTACATCTCATGCACATGAAGAACACACACATAGCTAATTGAGCTGTGAACAATTCAAGCCAAGGCTACATCGACTATTTTAGATAGCAAGTTACAAATAGAGCATGCAAGATATAACCATTAAAATCCCATATAACTAGGCTAAGACTTCCTAGCCTTAGAATCGGCTCTCAAACTCACAAAACTCATTCAAATCAACCAACCAAGAAATTCGACATGAATTTTATCCTTCATCAAACATGTGCCCTCACAATAAGAGAGTTACCCATTTCTCACTCACGATTCTTCAAATTTATAACATGTATGGTTCTATGCATAAGAGATAAGCTCACTCTCACAAAGAATTCACATGCCACATGTATTGACCCATAAGCTTTCTTTAGTGTTTTACTCCACAATTTAAGAATGTTCAAAAGTAATATCAATTAGGACTTGATGGGTTGTAATGCAAAGGTAGGTACTATCATGACGATTAGTAGTGACTATCTTCCCTAAAAAGCTTTTAATACATCTTACTTCCCGTTGTGAATCTCCATCCCTCTTACTTCACCTTTATTCTTTTCAACTCCCATTTTTCTCTTTGTTTCCCCATTTCATTAGGCACACTTAAGCTTATTAGTAAGAGGTATTTAAGCAATTTTAGATCTTTTCTTCCTTTGCTCCTAGTAATTCTTATTCATGTTTTTAAACCTGCAAATTGCACCTCGAAGTCTTTTCTTCAACTCCACCAACTTGTTGTTTTCCTTCTCATTCCAACTTCTCACTCAACATTTGCATTTTCACTTAGCGCTTAGGAGTTTTGGGTCAAATTCAAGGCTATTGAAAAGAAGGGGTTAAGATCATTTTGTGGCTAGCAATAAATAGGCTAAAGGCTCAATGGGGTTGACTAGGATTAGACATTAAAGGTAGGTAACGCGAGGGATAAAAATTTGGCTCATTCACAGAAATGCCTAAATCATCTCCTACAATCGACATCCCTCATTTTCTTTGTATAAACACGGGGAAAGTTCTAGAAACTACATAGTAGCATGGAATATTCAAAAACCTTACACTCACAGCACATGCTCAATTCAAGATAACTTCAATAGACTTCTTAACTCAACTAATCCCAAGAATTCAAAAATTAATCTTAAACCACATAGAGTCATATTCAAAGGAGCCTAGGTGTCTCAAACGTAGTTATAGGCTTAATAACATGCTCCATAATTTACAACACGTGCATCTCACAATCATGTAGCACATAACAAGAACATCAAGCCATCGGTTTAGCTAAGGGTTCAAAAGACAAAACCTATTGACTAATTTTCCCTCAATACCCGGTGATCATCCATCCATCATCGGGAAAAGTCCCACTAACTATGACTAAAAACAGCTATATATAGACAAAGAAAAATTTTATTCCTTCGGGTCAAAGATCCCCCATTGGAAAAAAACCGAAAAGAGAAAATCAGCGAGATTGGTGGCTCAACTCAACTTTTTCATAAAATAATACCATACAAGCACTAATTTCACTGAATTCATTAAGAACAAAATTTTTGAAATTCCCTCACCCCACATGAACCATGCTATGTTCCTAAAGCATCAAGTAAAGGGACTACAAGGGTGAGAAATACTCCCACAGGCCTCTAGGCCAAGCCCCAACAACATGTAGTCTTTTGTTTTTGCAAAAGTGGGTTATCGACCACACTCATCTTCTTCCATGCTCTTTAGCTTCTCCTTGAAGAATTTTCGGTTTCCCTCAATACGTGCTTAAATCACGACAACAACAATAAAAAGTGAAAATACCAAAATCCAAACAAAAATAACTAAAATTATATTTGTGGTACCCTTCGGTTGCCTCCTAAGAAACGCGATTTTATGTCGTGGCACGATGTAGACTATACTTCTTAGGACATCCTCAAAACCATTGTTCCCTTTCTAGAACCATCTCCTTTTTTTATTTTTGAGGGAGCCGGCCTCTACATCCCTCTCTTCCTTTAACTTCTTCTTTAACTTCAAACCTCCATTAAATTCGGGATGAGCTTGTGTAGTTGTCTCCCTGTTAGTGGACCCATGCAATCTACACGCCACATAGCATCGACAACATTGATCTTGCAAAGATCTACGTAGTGTTTGGGTGGATTGATCTCTTGGTAAACTCGAGAGAGCTCTTCCTCATCATCAACCCTCATTTTAAGAGGTACCAACTCTCATATTTATGATAGCTCACTCCGGTTGCTAAGAATGGTCGTCCCAAGATCGGGGTACCTTGTTATCAACTTTAAAGTCAAGGATGATGAAATCGGCGGGTATAATGAATTTACCCACTTTAGTGAAAAGGTCCTCGATCATTCCCTCTAGTGCCACTTAGGACTTGTGAGTTCGGCCTCTGACATCACTTGTGTTGGCCTCGGCTGACCCAACCCCAGGTGTTAAGCAAAGATAGGGCATTAGATTTATTGTTGCCCTAAGTCACAAACTCTTATCACTCGGCTTTACCAATTTGTATGGGAATGGTAAAACTCCTTGGTGTCTTTAAACTTTTTTTGATATCTTGCTCATTACCACAATAGCTACACTCCTCTGTCGATTGCCACTATTTGGACATCCATAACTTTGTTGGCCACCACATCTTTTAAGTAATTAGCATACTTTGGCATTCCACGCAAAACATCAAGTAAGGGCAAAGTTATGTGAAGTTTTGTAAATATCAAAGAACTTTTTAAAGCATTCTTCCTCCTTGCTCTTCTTGAGCCTTTGCGGAAATGGTGGTAGTGGTCTATGTGCTTTGTTGTAATGATGATTGTTCCTTGTGTTTCCCAACTTTCCTCTAATTATCTCCCTTGTCGGTGGATGGACCATGTCTAACCGACTCTGGGTGCACCTCATTTCTCTTTTCATTTGGTGGTGCATTAGCCAATTTCTTGTCGCTCCTCGGGCGATGGCATTGGCCTTGCGGGGTTTGTATTTGTGGCATTTGGTAACCCTCCATGCGATGCAGTATGTTGGCCAGTGCTAATTGTCCCATCGGCTTCTCTAGATTGCGGGTGGCCAATTGCGATTTTCCAAATCGTGCCATCCTCGCCCTTATTCTACACCAATTGAGTGCAGTAGCCATAATTTTTCTGCAACATCTCTCAATGTTGTTGTTGCTCAGCGTACCGATACGCTTGTTCTGCGTGATGCTGCTGTGCTTTGCTGAGGTTCTTGGTAGCCACGACTACGGTGCCACCCCAAGAGAAATTTGGGTGGCTCTTGCAATTCTTGTGTAGGTGTTCCATAGATTACGATTATTTCTTTGAACATTTCCTACAAAGTTCACCGATTCGGGATTTTATACGATTACGTATTATGCCCATTATTGCCATAGATTTCACACCAACTCACTTAGCCTACTAGAAATTTACCAATCACACAGTCCCACGAGGTTGGTTCTTACTCAAACACATATTGAGCTGAGTCATCATCGTCTTGAAATGAAGCTAGTTGTGCTTCTAAGGCATTTACACCCATCCACCTCTATCAGGCCTACTCTTTCACCGCCCTCTTGATGATTCCCTTGTGCCAACTGCGGATTTCCCCGAGCAATTACGGTTCAGCGAGTTTAGGCTCCTCATATTTCTTTTCCGGTGCTTTCCCACCCCAATGCAGAGTCTAATAGGATCTTTGTATGTGGGTCTAGACTCCCTACAAAGGTGTGAGCTAACACCTCATTGGGCTATTTGGTGATGGGGGAAGTCTCTCAATAATGACTTAAATCTCTCCCAAGCTAGTATAAGTTCTCCTCGGCCTCTTGCTTAAGCTTAATATCTCACTTCGATCTTGGCAGTCTTGCTGAGGAAAGAATGATGAGGAACTTCTTTTCTAAGTGCGTCCCCAGTAATGGAATGCGGTGGCTCGGCCTTCCAACCACCTTTTTTCCTCTTAATACATGAAAGCAAGGAAGAGTGTAAAATGAGACATGTCGGTTGACACTACGATGAGGCAGAAAGTGTCCCTTTTCCAAGGAAGTTACGTAAGTTCTTTGTTGTGGGTCCCTAATTCTTTCTAGTATTTGGACACTAGAATGTAGCAGTACACCATGTTCTACTTCAATTCAAAGTTCCCTTCGGCGGGCTCCGATTTGCGGATGCGGAGGTCACATTCGTGCGAGTGGGATTGCCCTTGCGAGCCGGGTCGGCGCCATCGATTAGGCACAACTCTTGCTTGCTCCAGCTTGTGGATGTTTTTTGCAAGCGCTCTTGTAACCTTTTCATCTTTCTCTCTAGAGCTTCCCTCTGAGCAAATATAGTTGGCGTTAGGGTTCCAACAAAGGTTCCACCAACTCTCTATTCCTTTTGCCGGTTACGCAAGAACAGCACATTACACAGTGGGCGACTAAGAATAAGTTTTCAGCACTTAATGAAATTTTAGAAATCACACAAAAACAAAAATTCACTTAACTTGTCAATCCCAGTAACGGCACCAAAAAAGCAGTGCGCCCAGCCCTTGGCTTACAGCGCCTAGCGTGCGCGAAGTCGTACAAATGTCTGATGGCCCTTTTGAATAGGATGCTCCAGACCCACCGAGGGAGGCGTACTATTTCGGTGAATATTCCAAGTTTGAGTGTTATTTAACACTTCACAAGTGTTGATTACTAGAAATTTTTGTAAAATTCTAATTAAGTCTAGGGGTGATCACAAAACAATCAGAGAAACAATACAAGAAGCACTAAATTAAGACACGATAAACATGCAATACTACAATTCACAATGATTCGAAAGTATGAAAACTTTAGTTGTTGTCTCAAATAGTTAAAATGCGATGTTCATGGTCTTTTGAGCCTTTAAACACGACAAAAATAGTCGACACCACCACATCATTCGGCGGGGATGTGGCGTCCTAATCGTGAGCAATTTAACTACGTGGATGTGGTTTACGGGGTGTATTCCCTTGATTATGGACTTTCGTACCTCTAATAATTTAACTTTGAATTAGCTTCACAACTACTTCTAAGAGCGGTGATATGACAATTCTAAGTTGGTTTCTAGCTATCATCCCGTTTTACTAACCAAGCAAGGAAAATTATGTATAATTTCTATCCTAACCGCGAATCCTATCGTAAAGATAAGAACTTGCTTCCTACATTCTTGTGTTCTAGCCTAGGGTTACTCTTTAGAACTTTTTACCTAAGGCTAACGAGTTTGTTTTCATGTTGATCAAGCATAAAAAATTAATAATGAAGAATGTAAGACAAAACAACAACTAAAAACTCAAACCAAAGAAGAAATCATGCAATTACAATCATATTGTGTAGCTCAACTAATATCAGCTGGTCCTCGGGAAATAAGGACTAGCAATGAAATGGATGCTAACTCCGAGGAATGGGTTAATGGCGGTGCTAGGTATGAAGATCGGATCATGTATCGTAAGTGATAAAGCATAAAGTATGCGGTCGGTACGTGGAATATCTGCGTATGCAAGATAAGTAAAATGGACATTTAAAATATATAAAAGCTCATAAGAGTAGGACAACATGCTCATAACATAATTATTATAATGCAACGTAAGGTTCAAGGTTTCCAAATCATTTGTAAATCTGTCAAATCATAATAATAGAATAACTTTAGTAAACATAACAGAAAAAAAAATAATATGAATATAACCATGAATAAATCATGAGGAACAATGAGAGACACGTCTGCTTAGGCACACCATCATGGTAGAGCCTTACATAATGTCCCAACTATCTCACTCAAGTGAAGCGAGTCGTCCCAGGCTTGCCGAGGTGAGGACGTGCGTATGTGATATCACGAAAGTAGGGATCCATTAGCATTGTAATGTATCAATATGAACCTACGATGGCATGTAGTTATAAGACACAGCGTAGTCCTTTGAGCGTCAGACTGCACAAGGTGCGAGACATACATTTCCCAAAAACATGCATTAGACTCGTATAATCATAAACATCATTCATGAGATTCATGGCCAAATAAATGTTAACATCATTGATCCCCATTTAAATAAATGTTTATCCATGAATTGCCCAACGTCATAAATCGATCGATCGTGGAAATCCATATCATAAATCATAAATCATACTTGACATGTGGGTATTGCCCAATACTTTAACATGCTTGAAAATACTTAATTCGCTTAAAAATGGAATTATAAACATGGGTAACTTGAAAATACTTGAAAGAAATAAGAAATTTCTTTTTAAAAAAACTTAATAATATTATTATCTTATTATAAAATTACAATAATATAAAATTATGAATTTAAATTTATAAAGTTTAAAACATGATTTAAAACATAAAAAAAATAAAAAAAATAAAAAAAATAAAAAAAATAAAAAAAATAAAAAATATCTTTAAATCATACCCATGTAGTAAATTATAAATTTAATGCATTATCAACATAGGAGTTTCATGATTTAGAGAGAGATTGGGCATGGGTGTGAACGGATTCACCGTTCAGCAACCTACATACGAGAGACTTGGATTCTATCACTCCCTTACTTTCCCAAGAGGAATTGAAGAATAATTGATGGAGAACCTTGGGGTTTTATGCGTGATCACCCTCTACACTCTTGAACTTTGCATGCATGAGTTTGAATAGGCTAGAATGACTTAACCTATCATCTTCGCTTACATTGAAAACTAGATTAAAGCGACATAGTATAGGACCCTGGAGCTTAGGAATGAAGATACCCAACATAGTAAATTCGCAGTTAGCGTGCCCAGTCCCAGACGGGCGGGCCAGTCGCCGTCCAAGGTGAGTCGTGGCATCGATCATCGTGTGCTGTCAATTTTCCTCTGGGTCCCCACCCAGGGACTAACGAACCATGGTTGGTGACCACGAATCGTGGTCACCACTAGTGATCTCCCTTTTGCCAAAAATCATTATCCCTTGATCGATCTTCACCACGACCATCCCAGCGAATCTTGGTATCGACCCACGACCATCCCAGGCCCAGTGTGGTATCGACCACGACTCGTGGGAATCAACCGTAAGGGTACACTTCCACTCAAACTTCTCCTTTCAATCTCCCTTGGCCATGTAGGACTCAACGAGTTGTGAGGTATGACCATTACTCATGGTCATGCAGTGGTGTCTTCAAAACACAAGTTCCTAAACATAAAGCAAACTCCTCACCACAGGGTCACCTAGGCTAGTGGTTACCTCATGGGTTCAGAACTACTAGTTTTGTGACCTAATATAGATTTTCAATTTTCTTCATTTCAACTCCAGATTACGTCTTAGGGCTTTCGAGGCATTACGACGGTGAGCCTTCCTTCCATGGCGGGCAGCTCTGGCCCGATAAAAAAAAAAAAAAAAGATTGCTTTCCATTTGCAGTGACACAAACTAAATTCACAATCTTATTACGATTAGGATTTGAAAACCTAGTCTTTAAGAATGTCTTACCAAAAATGTCCAAAAATATAAAATAGATTTTGGAAAAATAAAGATGGTCCAAGAGGTAAAGATTTTAACCTTCATGGTAGGAATCACGAGAAATAAGAAAATGATGCCTTACAGTTGAGAATGTCACAGACGATAGTTTGGCGCCTAGGTAGGCTATAAACTACTCATTATGGTGTTAGACTTTGATTAGCTAAACATATACATTTGTATGGTTTGCAATGATTTTGATGGTGAGCTAGAAACTTAGATAGCTTATAATTCGAATAATTGAAATCGATGTGATTTTGAGGAGTGACTCGGGTTAGAAAAGGGGAGTGATATCCTCGTAATGAAAAAACACTTAGAGAAGAGAGTAAATAATAATTTGTTTATGCTTAAGGGTGTATGTGGGATCAAATCAAGTGGATGTAATTGACCTTCCACAGTATGTATTCAATGAAATTTCCTACATATGAATTATAGCATCGCTCTTTTTGGAATTGGAAATCTTGGATAGTTAATCATGTAAGCATTCATAAAAGATACAATAAATGAATGATTTAATAGTTATAATTATTATTGAATGTGAGATGAAGCTCAAAAATTAGGGTAGTTATACTTTTCATAATGACACAGATATTACTGCGGTAATATTACATTATTTGGGTTGGTGAGCTATTGTATGTGTAAATGGTTTTTAATTTTAGCTGTTGAAATAAGTTTGGTTTGATTTTGCCATCATTATAGTTATGATATAGAGCGAGGCGTTAAACGAGGAGGAAAAAAATTGTGGATGAGTGGGGATGAAAATTAGTCGTGAGTGCTTGCACAGCCAAGTGCAGAGCTGCCGGTGAGACCATTAGCCAGCGGCAAAATTGTCGGCTGTAGTGGAGGCCCAAATTGGTGAGCTGGTCGAGTTGTAATTCCTTGTAATATATTAATGTAGCCGATATTTCTTTTACATTGGGTATGAGGTTGGGTTCAATATTCTCATTTGATTGTACTCGTTTATATGTATATATAACTTTTGTCGTGGTAATTATTATTTGTTGTGTTATGTCATGCGTCCAAGATTAAGGGGAGAGCTAGTATCGAACAAATGTGTGTGATGATGGATGATATAAAAAATAAAATCATTATGATGAATGTGAATCTTTTGGGTCAAGGTAAGGAATTAGGATGACTAGATTAATGTGATCATACTACGAAGGAAGGCTGGATACTTTAGTGGCTCGTGCAGAAGTAAGTGTTCGGGCAAGCGATATAGAGGGTACAAATAGGTATGACTAAAGATCATGCGTCTAGGTGTACAAATATGCGTCTAGGTATGATTATGAGACAGATATTGTGCGGGTATGGTTTAATTATGCATACGGTGCCCCGAGAGGCAGAAGATCTAGATATACAAGTGCGATACTTAATATCTGAGCATGGTTCGGATTTGAGGTGAGAAACATGTTTGGAGTATCTTACTCTGATTATACGGTCTATGTATGATATCTTATGGTATTTTTCTTGGTATGGAGACGGTACTTGCATGTGCTTTATGGTAGCAAGTTACTCCTGTTAATTGATGACTTTGTGGGTACTTGAATTAGTTAATGTTGTAATTGTGATTGCATGTTGTTTTAGTTGGTTTTTTGAGGGATGGAAGGTAACATGATAAGTTTAATATAAGGTAGATAATTGCAAAAAAATAGCTAGCGAGACTTTGTTGTTAATGTGCTGATTTAAAAAAAGACCGAAAAATCTCTATAGAGAAGTAATTAGTAGGTTAATAAATGGTAATGAACGGACTTAGTCGATCATGGGTACATGAGGAAGGGAATGAAATGTCTTCTGGAACTATAGAAGCAGAATGGACAAGAGTAGTTAGATAAAGAATTGATTCACGTCTTGGGATAGCGCCGCGGCGGACACATCACCTTGCGTTAACGCAGATTATAGCAGTGCGAGTCGGTCTTTCTGGCGAAATAGAGGAAGAATGAAGGATTGAATAACGGTTAGGATTTGTGGTAATTTCCTTGAACCTTGATGAGGCTTAAATAATGCGTGTAGTTATTACATTAGTGGGATGTGCATAGGTGCGGTAATTGTTGAATTTAATAACATTGATTGTATGTTAATCATTATCTTGTTGTGTTAACTAACCTTAGTCGATCGATGATTCATACCGGTACGTGTGGTGTATTGATACTACCTTGCTACGCCTTTTTGGTTTAGGTTGTGACAGGTTTGAAGTTCCCTGATTGGGGTGAGTACTCGGCATCGGCTTTTATGTATTCTTCTCGAATGAAGTTGTGCTCCGTTTGATCTTGTCATGTATTCTATTAGAAGCTCTTGTACCTATCTAGACTAGATCTTAGGAGAGCCATGTCTTGGGAAATCTTGTATTGTCATTTTTAAAAGTTATTGATTAATGAAAATTAACGAAAATCACTTTGGATAGTTATAATATTCTACAAGGTTCTCTATCGAGTAGAGTTTATTTGGAGGTGTCGCACGATGGCTTTTTAGGCTCATGACACACGTCCAACAAATACCTCTCACACGATTTTTCTAAACACTATAAAAGTTGATTACTTAGTCTGAGAGAGGAGAAACTGTTAATAGATATTTGAGAAAGAGAAGCAGTGTCTACTAGCAAAGCTTCCTTTCAGCACTATAAAGTATAAAAATCCTCTCCAGTTTACAATTCTTCTTAGGTATTTTTAAGCTGAGGATTTTGGATTTAAGGTTAAACTAAAAATCACGAGCTAAAGATTTCACTTTTTGTGATAAAATGTCTTCCTTTTTACATGGATTGTTATCTTTACTTGTTAGGGTCGAGCTTTAGATTTCATTTTTTATTTATATGCGGATTTAATTTGGTGATGGTTCTCTCCCTTTAATTGTTATAATGAGTGATGATTGAAGAAATTTGCAGAAAAGCGTTAATTCATAAATGAAATAGTCATTTATTTCCTTTTTCCCTCCCTTTCTTTTCTACCTACACCTACAATGACACTAGATATGTAGCTTGGTAGCTAATTTGAGTGGCATAAATTTGTGGAAAGGAATTTTGAGCTAAGGAATTATATTTTATTAGGATTAGAAATGGCAAATTATCAAATATCGAATGTTGAAGTGTGATACAAACATGGCATTTGGCTGCAAATGCAGAACTCTTAGTCCACGTCCACAGTGCAGCAGAAGATATTGGTCTTGTCCTCACTATGAAGTTTATGTTCATGTTCTAATTTGAGTGTTTAGTCTTAAATTAAAATTATTTTTATTGTGTCCTTAATTTTCAAGTTGTGTCTGAGATTTTTACTTAGAAAGTTGATTAAAGATCCAAAGTTTATGAATTGCACCCAGTCTTCGCGACGTGCGGTCATACAAATGTCTGGTGGCCACTTTTCGAGAGGCGGATGTCGAACCCACGAGGGGCCCCGGATTACATTTCAGCGAAAATTCAAGTTCGAGTGTTAATTTAACCTTCTGGGAAGTGTTGATTATAGAAATTCGTAAGAATTCTAATTTAGTCTAGGGGTGATCACAAAACAATCGAGGAAACAATACAGAAGCAACTAGGTTAAGACACGATAATTATGCAATACTACAATTCACAATGATTCAAGTATTAAAACTTGGTTGTTGTCTCCAAATAGTTAAAATGCGATGTTCATGGTCTTTCGAGCCTTTAAACATGATAAACTAGTATCACACCTACATCTTTGAGCGGGGATGTGACCGTCCTAATTCTTGAGCAATTTAACTACGTGGATGTGGTTTATGGGGTTTATGCCCTTTATTATTGACTTTCATACCTCTAATCATTTAACGGAACTTAGCCTCACGGCTAACTAGGAGCGGTGATGTGACAATTCTATGTTGGTGTCTAGATATCATCCCGTTTTACTAACCAAGCAAGGCAAATTGGAAGTATAATTTCTATCTAGTGAATCTATCGTAAAGATAAGAACATTCTCCCTATATTCTTGTGTTCTAGGCTAGGGTTACTCTTTCGAGCTTTTATCTAAGTTTAACGACGAGTTTGTTTTCATGTTGACCAAGCATAAAAACTACAATAATTAAGAATGCAGACAAAACAACAACTAAAAACTCAATCCGAAGAAGAATTCATGCAATTACAATCATATCGTGTAGCCTCAACCCTAAAGGGGGGGTGGGGTTTAGCCACTCCATGTTGGTACAATGCCAAACACTGATTAGTGAGTGCACAAAAATGAGATAAAGATGAGTATTAAGGAACTCTGGTAGAGTTCTTCCTTTCTCCCTTAGCTCCTTTTGCGTTGTTCTCGGAAATTTGTGATGATCATTGGGAGCTAAGTGTTTTATTTATCTTTTAAGTGAGAATTTTCAAAAATTGGTCGAGAGCATGGAGCTGCTCTATGCCCACGCGCCTATCGCGCAGCGCGACTCCGTGGCACGAGGCATCAGCATGCCCCGGAATGTGTCTTCAGCGGAGTCTTGTGCGAGGCACTGCGCATCGCCGGTGTCTTGCTCGTCGCGCCATGTGCCTTCCGTGGAACATTGCCCCTGCTCCCACGTGAGGCATCGCCTGGTGACATCTATTCGCACACGCCTTCATTAACAGCACGATGGCCCCGCGGCACACACACGGCATGGGCATGCTCCCTAGCTCGGCTTGACCTTCCCTTTGGCATGCCATGTTGCCTTCTAGTGTTGTAATTTCCATGCTTCTCCCTTGTGCCTTGACCATTATTTTTAGCCCCATCCTTAGCATATTACACCTACAAAATAAAGGCTAATCACATTGGTTAATTTATGCACATAAATATTAAAAACCACATGAGAATATAATTAATTAAATTGACAAACTTGACTAAAGTAAGTTATAAAATAGAACTTGGGCATGTAATTATACCCAAGATCATTTTATTCTTCCAAAATTTGTGAACAAAATCAAAGAAAGAGTCAAAAAGATAATTTAATCGTGTTAAGATGCATTTGAATGAGTTTGAAAGTCTTAAAAATGCAATATGATGATCTCTATATGATATACACTTGATCTTGGCGATTCGAAAGGAGGAGATTCAATTGGATGAGCTTGAAAGTGCCAATTGATTATGACAAATAAACATCAATTAAGTTGAGCTTAAAGATTCAAAGGAGACGGGTGATGTAAAGAAGGTTTATTTGAAGAGAGAGTATTAGAGAGAGAAAAAAAGAAAAAATAAAAGAGCATCCGTGTCGATCTAAGAAAAAATTCCCATTAGAGTTTTGATTATTTGTATCGTTGTTGTTTATTGATCACGGGAAAAATAGCATGCCAAAGTGATTAGCTTTATAACTTAAGTAGTCTTGTTATCTAAATTCTTTTATACACATTTTCATGAATTTTTATATGAATGTGAAGATATGTGCTAACCAACATGATTAGCCTTTGTTTTGTAGGTTTGATGACTTTTGAGGAACTAATTCATGAGTTGGTGGTAGAGGCTTGGAAATGGAATTAACTGCCTTGGTGATCGGCAAGGAGGCACAAAACAGCCCCACTAGCAGCGTCGGCTTGGCGATGCCACGGGCAGGCGCGCACAGCAGCCCACACGCGTTGGCAACGTGCCACGCGTGCTGGGGCTGCGCGACATGGAGAGGCCAACACTGTTTGCCCAAGTAACGTGCCACACGCGCCAATGCGGCGGTCTTTGCCGAACCAAATTTCAGTGATTTCCCGAGAGAGCTTTCGCGGTGCCTCAGGTGTCCACGGAGCGGTGCACCCTTGATACACTCCGTGACCTGTGAGCCGTTCCACATGAGCTAAATTATGCAGGTTCTCCATTTACTATAAATAGGACCCTTAGCTCCTAATTCATTACAGGTCACGATTTTATTGAAGCGCCTAGAGTGAAGGGAGAAGTGGGAGAACTCATCTAGGGTTTTGGCAAATTCCCTTCTCATCTACCAATCTCGTGTAAGTATGTAGTTTAGGAGTAGATTAATAGTAGTGTAGAGAGTTTTATGAACATTGAGATGGCTAGAACCCCTTCCTCTAGGGTTGAAGCCATGAATTATGATTGTGATTTTATGATATTGTTTTGGTTGTAAGTTATTGATTGTTGTTTTTGTCTTGCAATTACGGATTATTGGTTGTTTTACTTGATTGATCACCATGAAAGCATATTTGTTAGCTTGGGTAATAGCTTGAGAAGGCATTACCTAGGTCGGGTTCAGCGAGAATGTGAGGGCATGTTTGTGTATCTCGGGAGTGATTTTTGTGTCGGGGATAGAAATATACCTAACAGATGCTTGGTTGACACCACGGGGGGTCATGAAGGACAACTTGGGATGTCACATCACCACTCAACAAAGTAGTTGTGAGGCTAAGTTGAGTTAAATGGTTAGGCGCTTACGAAAGTCCCCTGTCGTTTCCGCGTAAACCACAACATAATGATTGCCTTTGACTAGAAATTTGACTTCTCGCTCATAATGATGCGGTGAGGCTAGATTGTCGTGTTTAGAGGCTCGAAAGACCATAAACCTGACAATTCTAGTTATGTGAAATAACAATTGATAGTTCTATGCTTAATCCATTGCAAATCGTAGTCTCGCATGATTATCTGGTTTTAACTCTATGTTGCTCCTAAAGTAATTTCAGAATATTTCGTTGACCCAAACTTAGACTTAATTAATCTCAATCGAAAATGTCTATAACCAACATTTTAGGTATTTAAGGTCACATTAGAAATGGATAGTTAAGGAATGGGTCCGGTCCATGTGGGTTCGACATTCAAGTTCTTAAAAAGAGCCACTATATTACTTACACGACCCAGTACACTTGCGGACACGCTCGTGTGAAAAAGAGCCGTCAAGTTCTTGGCGCAGATTCTTGGGGACCTCAGCGAGGTGATAATTTATCTATTTGTGTAATCTTTAAGATTTCCTTAAGTGTTGAGAAACTTGGTCTTAGTCTTTGTATTTGCAGGTGGCAGGGTTGTCTGCTTGGCGCCTTAAATAGAGAGCTTTGTGGAACCGTTGCTTGAACACAGGAACGTCAAATCCATTTGCAAAGGAGAGTAGCTCTAGACCAAAAGCAGAGACTTCAAGAAAGGTACAACAACAACCACCGCGGGGCAAGCACGATTGTCATTGACGATGGCGGCAAGACCCGGTTAGCCAGTGGCAATTCCACTAGCGACGAATGTGACCTCTAGTATCCGCAAGCCGGAAGGGGAACTTTGAAGCTTAACGAGAACATGGTGCGAATTTGTTACATTCTAGTGGTCGATTCAACGGAATGGCACATGAGGACCCGCAGCGGCACTTGAGCTTTCTTGAGATAAGTGACACGTTTATCCCCACTTGGCGTGTCCACAGATTATGTCCGATTAACCCTCTTCCCATTTTCATTGTTGGGAGAGGAGAAAAAGTGGTTGAAGGCTGAGCCACCAAACTCCATAACTTCATTGAATGATTTGGCTAAAAAGTTCCTTGTCGGATTCTTTCCTTCGGGCAAAGCGCAAAGTTGAGAAGTGAGAATGCTCGGTTTCGGCTTGAAGCGATGAGAACTTATATGGGGGAAAGATTCAAGTCATTGTTGAAGGCTGTCCCCATCATCGGCAATCAAATGAAGTGCGGGCTCAGCCTTTGTAGAAAGTCTAGACCACATACAAAATATTACTAGACTCTGGCGGGTGAGCAGAAACCTTGGAAGACATATGATGAGTTGTACACTTTGTTGAGCAAATTGCATAAGAAGAGGGGGGAAATCAGGTGGCACGAGGCGGAGTCATCTCAAGAGGGCGGGAAAGAAGATCGGGGTTGATAAGACGGATCGTTTTAGATGCCTTGCGCCTGCGGTTAACCCGTTTCAACATCAAATGATGACTCGGTTCAATAAGCGAGTATGCCAACACACCGGGGCAGGTTATCGGTTAGACAGCTCTAGTTGGTGTGAAATTTGTAGTGTAATAATGGGCTGAGAATCTTGTGGAGCTGTCAGGTCCGGAGTCAATTTTGTTGTGTGTGCGGAGAATCGAAATTTTGGGAACAACTCCAGAAATTGGCCAGAGCCTGAGTGCTGCCCAGGTGGAAACCAAAAGCGGGGTACATGCAGCCTCAACAACATCGTGCTCAATGAATAAGGCGATTGATAGGCATAATGCTTGGCCGCGTGAGGAAGCACTACGAGAAAATTATGGGGGTAGAATCGGTTAGCGAACAATCCCGGCGAGGATGGCGGCGAGACAATGAATCGACAAGTAGCCACCCCGCAGCCTTGAAAAACAAGTGGTCAAATAGCATTTACTCAAAATATGAGAGCCGCAGAGGATTACCAAACGGCAGTCCTGCTTGACGAGAACAATGCCATGTAGTCTTAGAAGCGAAGCGATTAGACGTCTGAGTTCTTAAAGTTGAGAAAGGAGTGCAATGGAGTTAGTGAACCAGGGACCATCCACCGATCTTGGAGCAAATCGGGGTCTTCCAGACAACAAAATCGCAACCTTTATGGAAGCGGCCACAAAAGACCACCACCACCCTTCCCTCGAGATTCCAAAAAGAGCAAGGAGGAGGAACGTTTCAAAAAGTTCTTTGAAAATTTCAAAGAACTTCACATAAATTTTCCTCTTATTGATATCTTACGAGAATGCCCAAGTATGCTAAATACTTGAAGGATGTGACGACGAACAAAGTTAGATTGGGGACGTCGAGAATGTAGCCTTGGCCGAGGAGTGCGGTCACGGTGTATTGAGCAAAATGCCAAACAGCTCAAAGACCCAGGTTTTACCCTCCCATAAATTGGTAAAGGCTGAAGTGCTCAGAGGCTTTGTGTGATTTGGGGGCGCGGTTAATCTATTGCCCTATCCTTATTCAACACCTTGGGGTTGGGAAAATAGAGATCGACAAGGTTGATGTTGCGGTTGTTGACAAGTCCGCAGTGACTTTGATGGAACAGAGGACCTTATCATCCAAAGTAGGTAAATTTATTATATCTTGAGCTTTATTTTAGATTTTCGGGTTGATGACCAGGTGCCTAATCTTGGGTGACATTCTTATTGCAGGAGTTGTGATCGACTTGAAAGAAGGGACCCTGAAAATGAGGGTCGAGGATGAAGAAAAAACCTTCCGTGTCTACCAAGAAATAAACCCATCCGCACTACAGAAGCACAGTGGGGTTGGTGTATTGGCAGGAGATGAGTGTGGGTGAGGGATTCCACGGGTGCATGGCCAAGGCAATGTCAAGTGTTCGGCTTAGAGGAGTCGATAGAGGATTCAATTTGAGAAGAAAGTTGGAGAAAGGGAGGAGCAGTGGAAGTTTTGTTTCCTCTAAACGGCAAAAGAAAAGGAGAGATGGTTCTCGAAAGAGAACCCGGGTATGGGGATGTTCTGAAAGAGGCGGAGTCACGTCGTGCCACGACGTAAAATAAGCTTGGCCTTGGGAGAGCAACCCAAAGAATTTTCTCGAATTTACAATTTGTAATTTTGATTTTTGTTTTGATTTTGTTATTTTCATTTGTTTGTGTTTTTGGTAGAAAGTTAGGCACGGAGGTAGAGGGAAGTCGAGGTACCCTCGGGGTGAAGCAAAGAAGCATGGAAGAGGAAAAGTGTGGTCGACCACTACTTTCAGACAAATTGAGGAAAAACATGCTAATAGCTAGGCCTAAAGGCCTCGGGAGTATTTCTCACCCTCTTAAAGTGTTAATTTGATGCTATGAGGACATAGCATGATTAGAGATGAAGGTGAGGGAAATTTCGGTGGAAAATTAAAAAATTAAAAATTTTGTGCTTAACAAATTGTTGGTGAATGTAATGCTTGTGTGGAAAAATGTGAAAATTTGAAAAAAAAATTTTACACTGTGAGTCAAGCGTAACTACATCACCACGTTGGTTTTTCTTTTCCGACGGGGTCTTTGAACCGAAGAATAATTTTTTTTATTTTTAGTTTTCTTTATGCAATGCATAATGTTTTAGTCATAGTTAGGAGACATTTGATGATGGATGGATGACGACCGTCTTGAGGAAAATTAGTCGATAGATGTCGGGTTTTGAAACCGTAGCTAATTGATGCTTGATGTTCTTGTTATGTGCTATATGATTGTGAGATGCAAGTATGTTCGGTGTTGAAGCATGCAAGTGTATAACTTTGTTTGAGACACTTAGGCTCTTGAATTTGACTCAATATAGTTGAAGCTTAATGTTTGAATTCTTGTGATTAGGCGGCAAAGTCTGTGAATGTATCTTGAATTGAGCATGTGCCATGAGTGTAAGGTTTTGAGTATTCTCTTGCTATTGTAGATTGTTTAGAACTTGCAGTGTGTATATAAACAAAATGAAGGATGAATTGTAGGAGATGATCTAGGTATTTCTTTGTATGAACCAAGTTTTTATCCCTCATTTTTGCCTAACCTTGAAAAATTAATCTAGTTATGCAGTTGAGCCTTGAAACCTATTCTTTGATAAATTTGCAACATAAGCTTAATCCTTATCTTTCATGAAGCTTGGGTGACCAAAGCTCTAAGCGCTTAAGAAGAAAAATGCGAAGAGTAAAGAGGTAGAGAAGAATGAAAAAGAAAAGAAAGTGGAAGTTGTAAAAAAAAAGTTGAGAAAGGGTCAAAGGTACACTTGTGTAAAAATGGTTGATTATTGGTAAGAGGTAAGAAAACAAATGAATGAAAAATTATTTAGCAAACTACACTATAAGCTAAACCGCCTAAAGAAATGGGAACAAAAAGAGGAAAAGAAAACTACCAAGGATAAAAGGTGAAGTAAGGGAAGGAAAGTTTGCATTGAGGGCGTGGTGTATTAAAAGCGCTTAGGAAAGATAGTCACTATTACGCCGAATAGTACCTACACGGCTGCACGCGGTTACATTGCAACCTAAAAAGTCCTACTTGATCTTACATTCATACATCCTCAAATTAGTGAAGTAAAACACTGAGGGCAAGCTTATGGGTCATGACATGATGCATGTGAATTCTTTGTGAGTGAGTGTAATTCTATTTATGTACCCACACATGTTGTGATGTAAAAATTGTTTTTTGCGTGTGATTGGGTAACTCTCTTTCCGTGAGGGCACATGTTTAATGAAGGATAAAATTCATGGTATTTCTTAATCGGGTTGATTTGCACGAGTTTGCTAAGATTGAGAGTCGATTCTTGAGGTTAAGAAGTCTTAACATAGTTGTATTTCATGTTGGTGATTAAATTGTGCATGCTCTATTTTTAGCGTGTATCTTACGTAATCACTATAGTCGTAGCAGATTATCTTGCTAAATTATTTATGTGAGGTCTCCATATGCATGATATGTAAGAGTTGTTATGAGGATGAACAAGGCTTTAAGTGTGGGGTTGTGATCACGGGCAAAAATAGCATGCACGAGTGATTGGCTTTATAACTTAAATTAGTCTTGTTATCTAAGTTATTTATACATTTCATGTGATTTATATGAATGTGAAGATATGTGCTAACCAACATGATTAGCCTTTGTTTTGTAGGTTTTTGATAACTTTTGAGGAGCTAATCCATGAGTTGGTGAAGTAGAGGCTTGGAAAGCGCGAGGTGCTGCGCGAACGTCGGCAAGGAGGCACAAACGGCCCACCCCAGCGTCGGCAACGTGCCACGGCGGGCGAGGCTAGCTGGCGACCCACGTTGGCGCGTGCCCGCAGCGAGCTGGCTGCACGACATGGAGAGGCCAACGCGCTGCCCAAGTAGCGTGCCACGTTGCTAGCAGTCTTTGTAGAGGCCAGAATTACAGGTGATTTCCACAGAGCTTTCGCGTTGCCTCCGTGTCACGGAGGTAGTGCTCATGACCATACCGTGACATGGAGCGGATTCCACGACGAGGCTAAATTCGCCACGTTCTCCATTTACTATAAATAGGACATAGCTCCTAATTCCATTTGGGTCACGATTTTATTAAGCACTGAGGTGAAGGGAGAAGTGGGAGAACTCAGCTAGCGTTTGTCAAATTCCCTTCTCATCTACCATTCTCGTGTAAGTATGTAGTTTAGGAGTAGATTAATAGTAGTGTAGAGCAATTTTATGAACATGAATGGCTAGAACCCTTCCTCCAGGGTTGAAGCCATGAATTATGATTGTGATTTTATGATATTGTTTTGGAATTAAGTTATTGATTGTGTTTTGTCTTGCATTATTGGTTGTTAGTTGTTTTTATGATTGATCACCATGAAAGCATATTTGTTAACAGGTAATAGCTTGATAAGGCATTATCTAGGTCGGGGATATGAGAATGTGAGGAGGAGCATGTTTGTATCTCGGGAGAAGATTTTGTGTCGGGATAGAAATATACCTAACACGCGTACTTGGTTGACACACGGGGTTATGAAAGACCAACTTGGGATGTCACATCACCACTCAACAAAGTAGTTGTGAGGCTAAGTTGAGTTAAATGGTTAGACGCACGAAAGTCCCTGTCGTTTCCCAGAAGTAAACCACAATATAATTGATTGCCGCGACTAGAAATTCAGACTTCTCGCTCACAATGATGCACGGGTAATTGCCATGTTTAGAGGCTCGAAAAGACCATAAACATGCAATTCTAAGTATGTGAAATAACAATTGATAGTTACATACTTAATCCATTACGAATCGTAGTCCGCATGATTATCTGGTTTTAACTCTATGTTGCTCTAAAGTAATTTGAGAATATTTCGTTGACCCAAACTTAGACTTAATTACATCTCAATCGAAAATGTCTATAACAACATTTTATGTATTTAAGGTCACATTAGAAATATTAGAAATGGATAGTTAGAGGAATGGGTCCAGTCCCTGTGGGTTCGACAATCCGGTTCTTAAAAAGAGCCACTATATTACTTGCACGATCCGTACACTTACGGACGCGCTCGATGTGAAAAAGATTCGTCATTTATGTTAGTAGTTTAATTCAAGTTGACAACTTGATGAAAAATTAAATGAAATTTCCATAGTAGTTGGTTGTTGTCGTATGATGTTGTCATAATGTAGCTGGATGTTTTCGTATGAAATCACCATAGTAGTTGATCGACTAATACAACATCATTTTGATTAGTGTCATGAACTTCATTGATTTAGGATAGGCTACTTATTAGATGTCCTCTGTTGGAAAGTTCAATTTGGTGTTTTAATAGAGCAACATTTTGGTATTGTAAGGAAGCTTTAATTTTCCCTTGAAATGAAAATTATTTTTAATATTTGTTTTTCTTTGTTTCATCAAAATATAACTTTGTTAGTTTAGTTTAGTGAATTGGACTGAGATCTCACAATTATTAAATTTTTTTTGTTACATAGGCTTAACTAATCTACCTTATGTTGTTTCATAAAATTTTTCCAAAGAAACACTAGAAAAGATAACTTAATCAAACAAGTAGTGTCAATTGTCATATGCTAGCTATCTCAATCAATGTAGCTTTACAGATTGTTTCTAACTTTTGACTCTTCTACCACTAGCTTAGTGTTATAGCACATAAATAGAAGTGCAAAAATATTATAAGTTTTGTAATTGCACATCATGGAATACTCACAAACTCGAGTCATTAAAGACATTCTTCCTAAAGGCCTTCTTTATCTCTTAAACGTTTTTTTCCTTTTGTTTTTTCATTGTTCATAGATTACTATAGACATATAGTCAAGCTTGGCTAAAAACAAAGAGTAAATTTCAAGCTACAAATTAAAATAGTTAGCACATATGGTACTTAATGTTATAAAAAAATGGAGATATATGACCATTTCAACACACAAAATCTGAATTAAAAATAGTGTCAAATATGATCAAAAAAGTATTCAAATAGTGAGCACATATGGTATATATAGATGACATCTTATAATCTCAAAAAGATTTAATAAAAATACAAGTCGAATAGTTTCCACAAAAAGATCGAACATCTCATTGTCCCCATCAATTGTTGAACATTGTCTTAATACATAACATTCCTATACAAATTTGTCACTCTTGTTCTTTGCCATTACTCTTTTTTGTCATAAATTTATCCACTCTTAGTTACTCCAATAGCCTTTCAGTAATAGATGCATTACCCTTCTATGAGAGTCCTTTTGGTGCATACAACTTCACTTGGTTTACTTGAACCTTTGCCATTATCAAGAAAATTAATTTGTCTTGACCTAGTTGATTTTGGTTGTTTCTGTCTTTGTATCATTCTAGAATTAAACTCTAAAACACCTCTTCTCTTTCAAGGTATATCTTCTTCAACTTTAAGACCAAGATACTCAAAATCAGGATCACTTAGAGATGAACCAAAGATAGACTGCCCAAAGGACTTGCCAAATAAGGACTGACATTGACTTGATGCACTGTCTTGACTAGGTTGTGGAGCTGTCAAGGGCAAGTACTCAACTATTGTATCATTTGAGAATCTGGGAAGGTTTGGCTCTACATCTTCTTCATCAAATTAGTTTTTTTGCCTCTTCATTGGTTGCTTGTCCTTTATTTACTTCTTACTCTTCAACTGGCCGGACTTAAAAGTTCCTTCACCACTCATTTTTTCACACTTATAAAAAAATACCATAATCACAATTCTAAAACACTTGAAAAAAATACTAAAATAAGTGACTATTAATTAAAATAGAAAGTTATCCTTTGATAACCCCTAGCATTGTATGCTGGAACCCACATGTTGAACAAGTCATAACTCTTTCTTTCCCTGATGTAACCTACTCACTTTTCCTCTTAAGTGGTTTATCTTTATCTCTTTGCCTTTCACTATAGGTCTACCAGCTAGATTTACCAAAGGAGGTCATTTAATTACTCCTGCTAGATAATTTTTAACTTTCTACCAGGTACTAGTTGTAGCTTTGAATAATAAGTCAGAAGATATGTCTCCTTTGAGTACAGCTAGTGGATTTGTTCCTGGGGATCAAGCTCCTTGTAAAGAAGTGTCTTGATTGCATGGGGCCATGGAAATTATATTCCATTAAGGTCCCATATTGTAACACCCCAAAACTTTCCTAGACCAAACTCAGACCTTGTAAGAAAAATCCAGAAGATACCAGAAAAGTTGCCTCAAAATGACTGAGACAACAAGTCGTGGTCAGCACCAGCGACTCATTGTGTCAGCCGTGGTCAGCCCTGTTTGATCCTTCGTGAACCAACGGGACATGGAATGACTCGTTGTGAGGAACAATGAGTCGTCTTGTCACTCGTTTGTCCTCAGCTCAAAAATCCCTTTTCCAGGACCCTATGACTCAACTAACGAGTCATCGTTTGATACAATGACTCGTGGTGTGAGTCGTTGGTTGAGAGTCTCAGAAACTCCCTTCAGTGATGACGAGTGGAAACAACGATCCATTATATCCCATAATGAGTCGTTGTGACCACTCGTGGTGTCAAGTTCAGTAATCCTTAGACATGTTCCAGTGAAGGTAACGGCTGGACATAACGACCTATTGGGTCTACCAACGAGTCATTGTGTTGCCCGTCGTTAGGCCTCCCAATTTTCTCGTTTAGTGACTACGAGAGGAACCAGCGACCCATTGGTTATCCCAATGAGTCGTTGTACCTATTGTTTCCATTTACATTAAGCCTAGAACCAAGGCAGTAGGACCAACAATTGGTCCCAATGAGTCGTGGTCTCAACCAACGACTCGTTGAGTGACCCGTTGGTCCCCTGTCGGCAGTTTTTCTAGGTTTTTCCCCAGAGATATTTTTATAATTTTTCACCTTTTTAATCCCTAAACTACATTTTTTTGGATTATTTTAAGAGAATTTAGAGGAGTAATCAATGATTACTTCACCCCTCTCATCCCCTCAGGAAATCATTTCATAAAAACTTCTCTCAGAAACTCTCAGGGCAAAAACTAGGGCAAACAGCTTCTTCTCAGAATCTCAAGGGATCTTCTTCAGAATTTCTTCACCGGGTATATGAAAATTCAACAAGGGTATTATTCTTCCCTTGTACCCGCAAAACCCTTCTCTAACCCTTCTATCAATTATAGCCCTGTGGATTCGAAATGTAGAAAGTTTTCAGACAAAATTATTTACGATTTCAAGTGGAATATTATTCATGATGTTAGCTGCTTTATTATTCCCAATTTCTAAAAAAAATTTAAAACTAGCATCTAGTGGAATGATTTAGCCCTAGTTTCTCAGTTCAGTAAATTAGAATCTTGCATGTCCCAGTGGCTTGATTCTATCAGTTTTGAGATTCCCATATTGTTAGTATATATTGAAATTTCAGTCAGATACATGTTAGTCCAGTCCCAGTCAGATTTTTAGCATACTCAATATTGTCCAGAAATGTCAGTTGATCAGTTTGACTACAGTCTTTTCTTGAGGTGTCAGTGGTGCCTCCCAGTTATTAGTTATTAGACTCAGATATTATATTTTAGTGGTTCTTTAGACGGTTATAACACTTTTAGATAAGCAGCTCTGGCCAGTCTTAGAACCCCCAGATTCAGTTTCAGTGTGTTCTTTAGACGGTTATGACGCTTCAAGAAAAGCAGCTCTGACTAGTCTTAGAACACCAGTTACAGAATTCGGTCTGATAAGACTCTCAGGATACTTCCAGATAAGTATCTCTGACTTAGTCTTGAGCCCCAGTTTTGAGCTATCAGCTTAGTAGTCAGTCTAGGACTATTCAGTGGGACTAAAACCTAGCACCGAGCGGATCGGGGTTCTAGTGCATCCAGGTTCCAAGAAATATGTTGCCACTATAGGTTATTTTATTAGACTTATGGCCCCAGACTTGTGATCACCCAGTTCATTCCTTTATACCCTAGCAACGTATATTAGGTCCTACCGATGGGGTGTATACATCGGACTCCACATTTAGCTCACGTGGTTATATGTCAGTTATAGACTCTCCCACTAGTCAGTTCAGTCTTAGATTAGTAGATCGGAACAGTTTTAGTTTACTTAGTTCAGATCAGTTCGTAAAGTTAGTTCAAGTTCAGTATCTTAGATTCAGGGCATGTTTATGACCATCATACAAGGTCATTTTGACCATTTCAATATATTTCAGTTTATTCAGTTTCAGCATTTCAGTTGGTCATTGCATATCATTACAGTTCAGTTATTTATTCCTTATGTAATATTTTCTCTCACTTACTCAGTACATTGAAAGTACTGATGCATACCTTCTATGCCTTATCGTATTATGATACAGTCATAGGTTCTCATTCTCAGCACTGTTAGCAGATCTTTTCTACGTGATATCAGTTGTACCAATGGTGAGTCCTCACCTTTCGAGGACGATTTTTATTTTCTTCAGTTATTTTCATTCAGTAGATTTTAAAGTTAGTTGGGGGCTTGTCCTAGCAACTCATCATTTGTAGTTGGCTTTCAGACATAGATTCAGACTTTCAGTTTTGCTTTCAGTTGTAAAAGCATTTATTATGCAGTTTTTCATAAATAATTTTATTATTTAGGCTTCCGCTATGATTACTCAGATTACTGGTGTTATGATAGACCATGGATTGGACTGGAGTTACTTGTGACTCCAAGTACTGTGTCTCGTCCAAGGTATAGATTCGGGTCATGACATATACCCTACAACTACACCTCTTACTTGACAAATTGAGAATGTACTTGTTATTTTCCTTACTAATTTCCAATCCATGATTACCATTGAAATGTAATTCATACACATTAGCAATATTCAAGTATTCATTATACATTTTATAATTGTTGGACTCCATTCAGTAGCCCAAGACATTACTTATTTTTCATATTTTACAAACTTATTCATTACCTTTATTCTAATAGCCTCAAGCATCCCAATAATGGGCTTCTCTCTTGCTTTCAATATCTAGGAGTTGAATGATTCAGCCAAGTTATTTTTCACCTTTTGATTCTTGCAAACTATGTCGAAATATACTCCACACCAAGTTTTTATAGGAAAATGCAACAAGTCCTCTTTGGTTTCTTCTAATAACTCAGGCAATGTCTTCAAGTGATCATCCAACTCCTCTTTGTAGGTACTCCATGTACACCAACACACTACCTTAGTCATTCATTTAGATTTCTTCTTTTTTTTCTCCAATTAGCCTCTATGTTTCTCATACAAAACCTATACATGACATCAGGTAGAACAGTAGTTTTGATTGCTTCAATTAGTCCCTATTTGTCAATCAAAAACTAAGTTAATAACTGAACATATTAGAACAACTGACTAGAAAATGCAATGTGAACTATTTCAGTTCACTTCTCAGCAAACAATGAACTAAATTAGTTCATTTCTCATCAAACATTAAATTGAATCAGTTCACTTCTCAGCAAATAGGAATTGAATAAGTTTACCTCTCAGCAAATGATAAACCAAATCAGTTCACCTCTTAAAAAACAGTAAACTGTTATGTTAATGTTAAAGAAAAGAAAATAGTAAATTGAAAGAATAATGAAAATTTACTTTTTGCATATCTAAGATTAATATGATCCCTTCTCCATTATTGAGGTCAAGAGACTTCTGAAGCAACTCCAAAAATTAAAGTCAAGTAACTTTGCATTTATTGTGCAATAGCACAAGAAATAAGATAGATATGGTTCATTGAGTTTTGACCACAATACATAAGAGTTGACCTTTGGCTTTACCTTTCAGAAAGGTCTCATCTAAGCCAATGAAAGGTCTCAAATCAGACTTCAACCCCTTCTTTAGTGCATCAAAATATATGTACGTTCTCAAATATTTTCTTTTTCCTTCAACTATTAAAACCTTAAAGTTAATATCACTCCCGATATTACTCTCCATTAAAGCATTTGTATATCCATCAAGCTTTTTTATAGTCATAAAAACTATCTCCATTTTCTCCAAAATCATTCTTTTAACTCTCTTATACTTTCCAAAAGAAGCATTAATGTTAAAAGCAGTTTTGAGATCAACTCTCATGTCTTTGATCTTATATTTGGGATTAGCTTGCAACTTATCCATAAAGCAATAAGCAATTTTTATTGCATTAACCTTATAGTTACCATATGGATTATTCTTTCCTATCAATTTTTTCACACTAACACTAGGGTAGTAGTTCTCACCAAAAATTAGGTAGACAAAGTTGCATATATTTTGACAAACAACCCTATACCTCTTTGAGTCACTCTTTCTAATAGTTAGATTATAGTCATTTGTCAATGCATGCAATCTAAGGAATCTCGGAGCTTCATCTACATCTTTGAAAGCCATTGACTTATGTAACTCCTTGTATTCATATAATTTGTCATGGACTATCTTCTTTCTTTCTTTTGCAATAATCTCAAACTCTTCAGAATCATAATTAGAATAAATCAGAGGCATTTATCACTGTCATTATCAGTACCGCTAGAGTTATAATCACTACCTACTTCATCAACCTCTAGCCCAGACTCTATGTCTAACTATGTTCTCAGCATCAACATCTAAGTCACAATCTTCAATGTCAAACAAGTTTATAACATCCTAATTCCCTCATCTCCTACTATTTTATATAATTTTCTACAAGGGATAAACACAATCAATTGTAGAACACCAATCAATCCTAATGTACCACTGTATTCATTCACAATATTTATAAACGATAAGAGATTAGAATCATAACATATTCATTTGTGAACCAACTTTCCTGAATATATAAGTTTAGGATCTCTTATCCATTCACCATCATAGTGAAATACCAAGTTAATTAGCACCATCTGAAATCAGTAAAAATAATAGAAAAATAAAGAGTAATTAGTATAAAATTCCAAAATAAGATAACAACTAAATAATAAAGTAAATAAAGCATTAATGTGTTACAAAAAAGGGAAGAAAGATTTTCTAAACTAAAACAATGAATAAACTGAAAAAAATGCAATAATTAGACACCAAGAATAACAAGGTCTCAATTAGACCTAACATCATAAATAGTTTTTAATTAACAATAAAGAATAAAAAATAGAAAAGGCACTAAAAGCCAAAAGTATCATTTAAAACAGCAATTTTTCTTGAAGAAATCCAAACAAATAAAAATGAATTGGGTCACATTCAGTAAAGTTTGAAGTTTAAAAATAATAAAGTTCCGCTTCTCCAAAACTTTTAGGATACAAGAATAAAATATTGAGACTATATTCTAATTTCTTTTAGATCACATTGATAATTACAATCAATTTTTTTAAAAAGAAAAATCTATAAATAGAATATACACCTCAATAAGTTTTAAAAAATGAAGTCAAACCTAATATCACAAAGCAGTCCATCCCCAATACCCTGGACCAGTCCATCCCCAGTACTCTAAACCAGTCAATCCATAAAATCTAAACCACCCCATAAAACACTAAAACAACTAATCTAAATCCTAAACCTAGAATATGTTAGGAACCATAAATACTCTAAAATTTCACACATGCAAGAATCATATATACTAACAAAACAAAATTTATAGCTAATAACAGAAGTATTAGTACATAGTTATAACATTTATCACGAAATAGAAACCCTAATTCGCAAATAAACAAAAATGAAATCTTAAAGCTCAGAATCCCTAACAAGTAAAGATAACAACTAACTAAAAAGGATGGCATTTTATCACAAAAAATGAAATTCTTAGCTCAGAATCTTTAGCTTAACTCAAAAAATTCAGAAATCCTAGCTAGTAAAATCATCAACGAAGGAAGAACTTCAAAATCGAAGAGGGTTTTATACTTTTACCGTGCTTAGAAGAAAGTTTTACCAACAGACCCTCTCTTCTTTCTCAAATCTCCATTAACCAACCTCTCCTCTCTATTAAATCTCTATTAACAAACCTTTACAATGTTTAGAGAAATCGTATGAGGGGTATTTGTCTTGGACATGTTATTATGTTAAGCGGATCGAGGGGGAAATGGGTTTAATTTTAAAAATAAGTCATTTAAGTTTGATTTAGGCCTTTCTGTTAAATGAAGGGTATACATAAAAAATTTCGCGAACTGAATAGCATGACGAAGGGTAGATATAGCCAATTTTTTAAAATAGAGGGGTAAATTTGGCCCTTTTTCTTTAAAAAATCTTTAGATATTCTGCCATTTAAAAAAGGAAAAAGGTCAAAATAACCCTCTATTTTCTTCTATTAACTAAAGTTGTTATATTATATGGCAAAATATATCTCTGTCGTTAACAAAGTAAGCAAAACTCCGTATTTTAGATGGAATTTCCTAAATCAAACAAAATACCCGATTTTTTCTAAATAACTCACTCCCCTCTTTTAGTCTGATCCGACCCACTAAACTAAATAGTGAAAATAATTTTAAACTAAAGAGAAAAATGATCATTCAATATTTAATGGGCAAATTAACCATTCTAACTTTTAACTTTTTATGGATATAGATATATGAATTATACACATCCACCCACCGTATGTCCCCAACTTTATGATTTATTTTAAAAAAAAAACTTCATGACGTTTATTAAAAGTTTAACATCGATTACAAATATAATATTATTAATGGTAAACAATATTGAACCTAATTAGTGGATAAGTAGTGGGAATTGAATTACATAGCCCACCCCACACATGTGCTGAGTAACCTATAAAAAACTTGTGGCACAAAAAATCATGAAAACAACAGCCTTAGAAACAAGCTTCCCAGTTTGAGCTAGTAACAAATCCCCGGCCCTTTGATTGAGGTAAAATCAGAGTGCTAAATTTATTAATGCATTCTCATTCATATTGTCGGCGTTCTTTAATTCAAAGACGACGACAAGAAGCTGGAGATTGTCGTCGAATTGTAGGCAAAAAATGTTCATTCAACCCCCTTTCAAGATCTTAGAGATCAATGTGATCTCTGCACAAGACCTTCCCCCCGTGTCAAAAATGTTACGCACCTTTGCAGTTGCATATATACATCAAGATCATAGATTAACAACTAGGGTGGATCACCAAGGCAAAACAAACCCTACATGGAATTACAAGATGGTTTTCCGTGTGGATGACAAGTTTCTTAATTCAGAAGCCGCTGCAGTCACCTTCGAGATCTACAACGTCGCATGGCTACGTGATCTCCCCATTGGCACAACACACCTTATGATAAATAGCTTTTTCCCTCCTCTTTCATCTAAGAATCCAACTATGAGATCCACTACGCTTCATATTCGTCGTCCCAGTGGTCATTTACAAGGGCTCCTTCATGTTAGTGTCCAATTGATTGACACTAGCCCCCCAGAAATTGGAAGTGAATTGAGCAGCACCTCTATATGTACAAGCAATGTTTCATCAACAAAAGATGAAAAAATCATTAGCGATGAAAAGCTTGAAAATACCTCGACTAATTCTAAAGGACACGACACGCTATATGAAGAAGATATGAATTACGTGGCCCCGGAGGAAATGAATAAAAGTAGTCAAAAGAGGGGAATGTTCCAACGTTTACGTAGTAAACGAATAATGTCTAATAGCAATTCAGATTTTTCGCCAATTAATCAAAAGATGAGAAGGACACCAACTGTGTCATTTTGCTCAGGGGTGCAACCTATACCTTCAATTGTGGCAGAAGATATGAAGAAAGGATTGTATCACACGGGGGAAGGAATAGAATATGGAAGTTCTGTATTTGAAAATTGGACAGTACCAGGTGACAAAGATGAAGAAATCCAATCGATGCGTTCGAAAAGCTTGACGTGGGGCTCAGATGATCAAGTTCACGTGCAAGAACATGTTGAGACGATTCAAAAGAAATCAAGAAGAAGAAGACATGATTCAGATGGAGGAGGGTTATTTTCATGTTTTGGAAAAGCGTATGGTTTTGAATTCAAGCTTATTTGTGGATCAAGAAGCACTAAGAAGAAGAAAGACAAGAAACTTGAACGCCAGAAGACCCTTCCTTATAATAACCATTATGAGGATAACTTACGCAGGTTTTACATATAATTATCCCATTTATAATTATCCCATTTAATTTTCAGTTTTTGTTGAGAGTAATTATTAATTCTGATTCTTCTTGCAATGTCAAAAGGGTTTAGGGTACCCATAACAATGTCTTAAATTGTACCAACATATAGAAGGAATGAAAAAGTATAAGTCTTTCCAGACTTACATATATATATACCCGTAATATATACGTACTTAGTTAATTATTTTCATAAATATG
>JACEIK010009238.1:33841-53730 GCA_018107945.1 Datura stramonium
ATACTGTGTAAATTCAATGTTGAATTCTTCTACCATATAGTCATATCTTTAAATTTGTAATTTGAACACCTTTTTCTCTTTCCTAGTCTTGATTTAACTCATATATTTAATTTTCATCATGGAAAATATATAAGTAATAAAGGAATTAACGCATAATCATGTAATATTGATATCTCTTCTCTCTTTATGAAATCCCCAACTAGACCTTTCCAAGGAAAAACTATGTCTCTCCACCTTCTTTATATATGAAACTTAAAATCTTATTGATTAGCTCTTCGACAGAAAAGTTCAGTCACGTCAGAATAACTCCCGAACATGCAAAAGCTCGAAGCTATTGGAGGAAGACATCATACCCGGTAGGTTAGCTTCAATTGTGGGTTTGACCCACAGTCGGAACAACTCTCGCATGTTGGGTACTCGCAAATTCTTGAGGGAATTCGCAGTTAGTCCATAACCATTTAACAAGAATGAATATGCAACACAATTAATCATTCAAATACATATATAAAAGAGTCCACAAATCGACCAACATGCGGCCAACCGAGATTCACAACGCAACTCCAATTTCATGTATTCAACCATCCTACTGACGTACTACAAACATTCAAGTCTAAGCACAAATTCGAGCTATATTCCCTACTCCAGATCCCAACACGACCACAAGCTCAACACAAGAGTAAGAGTAAGATTCAAGGTCTAAAAAATAGCCAACTCGCACGATGATAACAACAAGACGAATATTCAACAAAAACATGATGAAAAAAGATATGAAAAGAGCTTTAACTTACCTCTCGATCGATGAACAAGAACCTAACCAGATCTACATGCTACTTCCATGAATAGATCCTCAACCTACCAACACGAAACAACAACTAATTCAATAAGATAAATATGTACAACACGCATACGGTAAGATTTCTGTGTATTCAATCCTAGAAACTCCGAGACAAGAACCTAACAAGGCTCACAAGATCATATATATGATATTAAGATAAAACTCAAGAGGAAAGATCACTTACCCAACTGGTTCACACGAAACATCTCCCAAAACAACGGGATAACGACTAGAACATGAGTTATCCGATGGCTTCAATAATCTAACTTGGAGATGGATTTGGATCATGAATTTTAAGCTCAAAACCTTCAATATCCAGAGAGAATATAATAGGAGAAGGATTTCTACCACTTCAATTCTGGAATAATGAATTAGGACCACTAAAAACCAACCTAGGGCTCCACTTTGACATGCCTGCTCGTGCAGTCTCGCGAAATATGAATATCTCTCTACTGAAGTCATTTTAGTGAACGATTTAATGTGTTGAAAACTAGACCATAGACCTTTAATTTTATAGGTAGTAGACCACCTAAATTCTTATGATTAGGAGAAAATCTCTAAGACATCTGTCCCAAAGTTTAGAAAATTTAAGAAAGTAATTTACGATAATTTTTGCCCACTTTTATTTCACAACTTGCTTGACTTCAAATCTTAACATCCGATCATACAATAGTTTGAATCTTAGAGTATTAAGCACTCTTAGTCCTACCTCGAAAGTACGAGGTTATTGTTTAAATTATACGGAGTGTTGCATCTTTACTCCCTTAAGAGCATTCATCCTCGAATGTTGATAATACACACAAATCAGTTCTAAGAGTCATCGCATCAAAACTATACTAACTTAAGCAACTAGAATTTGTGGGTCCACAATAAAACAATCCCAAATAAGACAACGCTGGACCTACCAAGGTACAAACACGACACCAACCAGTAATAAGATAAAGGATCATATTTGCTGCCACATCTATCCACTGACCGGCTATAGTCCTTCGAAACACAAGCATCCTCTTTACAAGTTAGCAAACATAAATCTAGACCGGACTCCTTTGACATTAGACTTAGTAGATGATGGTGGTAATTGAGGTATTATTTAAGCAAGTATCAAATGTAATATTTTTTAAAACTTTAAACTGTTTCACTTTATGGACCGTATAACTTAGAATTTATATGATTTCAGATGTTTAAAAGCTAGCTAAGTAATTTCGGCAAATGTTTTTTAATAGGAAGCAAACTTTGAAATTCTTACTTTTTTAAGTTTTCAATTCATTTTCTTACGGTCATGATTGGGTCTTTCTTTGCTCGTCAAAGTCATTTTGTAATTGGATTTATAATTGGGAAAAGTACATAAAATACCCCATAATAGTAAATTAATTATTCTGATTTGTTCTATTCATACCGGTCATGATTGGGTCTTTCTTTTGCTCACAAAGTCATTTTGTAATTGATTATAATTGGGAAAAGGATGATAAAAATACTCCCATAATAGTAAATTAATTATTCTACTTGTTCTATTCATACTAATTTTACACATCTATTTGGGGCAAAATATTTATCCGAAATGCATCCTTACTTCGTTTCGCACGTTCGAGCGCTAGTTTCTTTTCTTGTCTCTTTTCATCTATTGTTTTGTCTCAATTCTATTATTTTTGTCCTTTTTCTTCTTTGCTATTCTTTCATTTATTTTTTTTCTTTTCTCATTTATTATTTTTATCCTTTTGGCTCCTTTTATTAGAGATATTATTTGGTAATATTTTTTATTTTCTTTCATCTATTTTTTCTCTTGATTCTTTTTTTGTTAGCTTATCTTTTAAAAAATTGCCCTTTCTATATTTTGCCTTTTAAAAAATAAAAATAAAAATTAAAAAAAATAAAAAAAAAATTATTCTCTTGATTAGACTATGTTTTTGGAAAGAGTCAGGTAATATCTTTCATTTTATATATTAGCTGGGTCTCGCCTTCGATATACTATATTCTCGCCGTTAATAAAGTAATAAAATCGCCGCTCAATCGATGAACTTCAAATTGACCTAATCATTTAATTTCAATTAAATTATCCATTTTTATTTAGTCTGAATTTCCCACTAAACTAAATAAACTCATCATGATTTAATTATTCAAAGCAAAACAAGTTCTCAAAAGTTATTAAAAAAATTTTAAAATAAAAAGAAGTCGGATTACACAATATTTCTCCTTTTCAAAATATTGAAACAAACAAACATATAAAGCAAATCCAAATATTTATCAAATCAGGTTTCATTGTTCTTAATATGAAGAGATTTGGTAAATATTTAATTTTTATTTTGTTTGTTTCAATATTTTTGGAGGAGAAATAAATGATCAAACTCCTTTTATTTCAAGATTTTCTTGAATAATTTGAGAACTTGTTTTGTTTTGAATAATTAAATCCTAACAAGTTTATTTAGTTTAGTGGGTCGGGTTCGTATTTAAAGAAAAAAATGGGTAATTTAATTGAAATTGGGAATTTAAGTCAATTTGGGGATTCCATCCAATTGAGAGGCAATTTTATTTACTTTATTAACGGCGAGGGCATATTTGGCCCTATATAAACAGGGCAAAGTTAGCTAATATACTAGTAGAGGGGATTTTTGACCCTTTTCCCTTTTTTTCTTTTTGTTGTTACTTATTATCTCTTGCTCAACCCTTTTTATTTTTGTTTTTTCTTTGATAGCTTTTTTTTTATCTTTTTTTAATTCTTTTCATCCATTTTATAATAATTCTATCGCATATGATATATATATCATGGGTATCATAAAAGACTGAAAAGTGTCTCATTCAAGCAAACCTCAGTATATATTGTGATGGTATTACGAAGGACGATGAGTCTCACCGAAGGATCCAGAAACTCAATGATACCATGTTAGTGTATAAATACATAGTGATGGTAATTACTAGAGAACCGGAGTGTCTCATCAAGAATTGAAGCAAACCTCAAAGATACCATGACAATATATAGATATACTTTGATGGTATAAGTGACGACTGAATAGACTCATGATACCATGACAATATATAGATATATTGTAATGGTATCATCGAAGACTAAGAAGTTTCTCACTAAAGATCAAGTCGTACCTTAATGATATCATGCTAGTACATAGATATATAATGATTGTATCATGGAGGACTGAGAAGTCTCATTAAGGACTGAAAAAGACCTTTAATGATACTATTAACAAATATATAAATATGTTGTGATGGTATCATTGAATTAAATGCACTTTCAATGATACCACAATATTATATAGGTATATTGTGATGGTATCATGGAAGGTTGAGAAGTGTCTTATTGAAGAATCAAGTAGACGCTAATGATACTATGGCAAAAGATATAAATATATTAACGGCGGAAGTATATTTGGCCCTATAGTATAAAACAGGCAAAGTTAGCTAATATACTAGTAGAGGGGATTTTTGACCCTTTTTTCCTTTTTTTCTTTTTTTTTGTTGTTACTTATTATCTCTTCTTTGCCTGGCCCTTTTTTTATTTTTGTTTTTCTTTTGAAGCTTTTTTATCTTTTTTTTTAATTCTTCATCCATTTTATAATACCCTATCGCATATGATATATATATCATGTGGTATCATAAAGGACTCGGGGTAAAAGTGTTTCATTCAAGCAAACTTCTGATATATTGTGATGGTATTACGAAGGACAAATATGAGTCCACCGAAGGATCATAAAACTCTCAATGATACCATGTTAGTGTATAAATACATAGTGATGGTATCATAGAGAATCGGGAGTGTCTCACCGAAGAATTGAAGCAAACCTCAAAGATACCATGACAATATATAGATATACTTTGATGGTATAAGTGACGACTAAATAGACTAATGATACTCATGACAATATATAGATATATTGTAATGGTATCATCGAAGACTAAGAAGTTTCTCACGAAAGACTCAAGGTACTCAATGATATCATGCTAGTACATAGATATATAATGATTATCATGGAGGACCGAGAAGTGTCTCATTGAAGGATCGAAAAGACCTTAGTTATACCATAACAATATATAAATATGTTGTGATGGTATCATTGAAGATCGCAAATAATTCTCAATGATACCACAATATTATATAGGTATATTGTGATGGTATCATGGAAGGTTGAGAAGTGTCTTATTGAAGAACTGAAGTAGACGTCAATGATACTATGGGCGTATATAAATATATTGTGATGGTATCATGGAGGACTAATGAGTCTCACTGAAGGATCAAGCAAACCTCACGATACTATACGTATATAAATATATTGTGATTGTACTATAAAGGATCGAGAAGTGTTTTTACTAAAGGACAGATGAAACCTCAATGATACCATGATGATAGATATATTGTGATGGTATCATTGAAGACCGAGAAGTTTCTCACCGAAAGATTGGAAGCGCACCTTTATGATATCATACTAGTATAGATATATTGTGATGGTGTAAACCCATTGAAGACTAAGAAATTTCTCACTAAAAGACCAAAACAGACCTTGGTGATATCATGCTAGTATATAGATATTGTGATGGTATCATTGAGGACTAAAGAAAACTTGAATGGTACCAAGGACATTATATAGGTATATTGTGATGGCATTCATTGAGGAGCAAGGAGTGTCTCACTAAAGAACTAAAGTTTACTTAATGATGCCATATATATAAATATAATATGACAGTATCATTGAGGACTAGGGTGTATCTAAATGATACCATGACAATATATAGACATATTGTAATGATATCATAGAGAATTGAGGATTGTCTCACTAAAGGATTGAAGCTAACCTTAATGATTCCATGTAAGTACATAGATAAACTCTATGGTATCATGGAGTATCTGGAAAAGTGATTCATTGAAAGACTGAAGTAATCCCCCATGATACCATGTCAAGATATAGATATATTGTGATGGTATCATGGATGACCGAAAAGTATTCATTGGAGGACTAGAGGATACAATGAAATCAAAAAGAAAAAATTAAAAAAAAAAAGAATAAAGAGAAAGAACAAAAAAATACAAAAAGAATTAGATAAAAATAGGAAAAGGGTCAAAATACCCCTCTACTTTCATATATTAGCTAATTTTGCCCCCAGTTATACTATAAGGCCAAATATACCCTCCGTTAATAAAGTAAATAAAATTACCCCCTCAATTGATGAAATTTAAATTATCTTAAAATTACTCATTTTCAATTAAATTACTCGTTTTTTTCTTTTAAGCCTAAATCCAACTCACTAAACTAAATAAATTCAATCAAATTAAATCCAAAACTCAATTATCAATACTAGTATTTATTATTTATTTTATCTCAGCAATTTCTTGGCGTTTGTTCCATAAATTGTAAATTCTAATTTAAATCTAAATTTTATTTGATTCGTAGATTATTTTTAGATTTCAATTTGGAGGAAATGTCTGTTCCGCTTAATTTTTTTCATGTTTGAATTTGTAGTGATTAGATCAAACCACGTACCAAAAACAACCAGGATAAAAACGCATCTTCCTAATTTGAAATGCACGCTTTGAAAATTTTCAATTTTGGAACTTTAAAAAAGTAACAAAACAACTCAAACAAACAGAGCTTACAAAAGCTAGGGAAATAATGCATACTTTGTTTTGCAATTTCTGGAACAAATGCCAAAAAATTGTTGAGAGAAATAAATAATAAATACTAGTACTAACAATTGAGTTTTGAGTTTAATTTGATTGAGTTTATTTAGTTTAGTGGGTTGTATTTGGACTTAAAGGAAAAAATGGGTAACTTAATTGAAATTAGATATTTTAAGTCAATTTGAAAATTTTCATCCAATTGAGGGGCAATTTTGTATACTTTGAGAACGCTGGGTATATTTGGCCATATAGTATAACTAGGATAAAATTAGCTAATAGATAAAAATAGAGGAGTATTTTTGACCATTTTTTAATTTTTTAAAGAGAGAAATAAATAAGATGAAAAAAAGAAAACGAAAAAAAGAAGAAGAGTAAAAGGATAGAGAAATAGAAAACTTGAATAAAGAAAAAAATGAGCCGCCCTTGAGCATAAAATTAGATTCTTAGTCAAAAAAAAAAATTTAAAAATATATCTTTTATTAATTTGATTTTAATAAATAAAAAAACAAAACAACTTTACTTATAAATGTTATAATTCATAAAATTTAAATATTAATTTTTTATATTTTTATTAATCTAAATATAATTAGCTAATGATTTATTTTTTATTAAAAAAGTAAAACAAAATAACAAAAAGAAAATACCAAAAAATAGTAAATAAAATCTAAATTAACTTTAAAATGTATGAAATTAAAGGAAGAGAGAGAAACAAATAAAATAATACTATGATAGTGACAGTTAAGAGACAAAAAAGGAAATGTGCGATGCCGATATCAACATGGCATCGCCTCAAAAGAACAAAAGTTAAACGGTGATATTTTTGCGTAATTATTTTGAAAGATATCAAAATAAAAATATTTTTATATGAATACCGTACTTTATGGGCAAGTAAGTTTTCCTTTATAATTTGCAATTGTTCGATAAAAATTCTAAGTCCATTTACATTATGAAAGAATTCATTATTTTGAAAATTAGTTCATAACTGTTGCATTAAAGATTTTATTTAAATACACTTGCATGCTTTACACGCTTATTGTTTTGACATATTTAATTATGAATTATTAACTCAAAAAAGAAAAGGACAATTAATTTAATTAATTAATTTTTAATTTTATTAATTTAAATTTGACCAAATTAACTATTTTAACGCGGGATCTTAAAGAATGACCGATCCTTTGTCTATGGTAATTAGAATCTTTACTTAAAATTACATTAAGTAGGTCACTAAATTGAAGCTTAATTTTAAGACATTACTTAGTTAATAATTAGATATTTTAATTTATCATAAATAATTAGATGGCGTCTTCTTGAGTTAATTATTTAGAAATTATCAATGTATTCTACTTTGACCCATTAAAATGCGGTACAATGCTGTATGAGTTAGGACCTTACTTCCTTCCAACCATTTTGGTGAGCTTCATCTTGTGTTTCCTGAAGATTAGATAGACTTGTCTTCTTGTCAAGCCTGGGGCATGTCCCAAGCCGTCCTATTTAGTATGCTTGGTCACAGCAGGCTCCATAGAAATATCATTTGGGTTTTATTTTATAACATTATTGTATAAAATAAAAGATGTATTTTTCACATACTTGTATTGAGCCCACGAATCTGACTTTTTTCTTCTTCTCGTATTAAATAAAATTTACTTGAAAATACTACTTTCGAAACACGCATTTGGAGTGGTACTGATAACTTTATTAAGAAATTGTTAGCTCAATGTGAATTAACCAAGTTGGGTGGGGTCATTTCGCCTACCCAAATTGGAACATAACAATTTTGCTCGCAAGGATTACCATAAAGAATTTTCCCTCTCAGCAGCTCCCTCGAGTTTTTATTTTGCAATGTTTATATAGTAAATTATATAACGTGTCTATAATATACTCAAAATATTTATTTTTTTTAAGAAATACTAGATACAGGCCTGTAAGGGCACACGTACGTATGCTCGACCTTGCTATGTGTTGTTTGTACACTAACGAAATCAAAAAGTTCCTACATTGGGAAGGTATTTACTCGCAAGGATTATTAAGAAGAGAGAGATTAATGTTGTCCACCTATTTAAATAGTCATAACATATCAACACTTCATATTATATACATACTCGAGAAATAATATTTTATATGATATCCGTTAAGTTATATGGGTCGTACCACCGTATTCAAGATCGTGTACTTCTAATGTGCAAATACGTAACCGACACACACACACGTAAATAAAGCAAAAGAGGGAAATGTGACACACAATATTTATGTGGAAAACCCTTGCTCAAGGGAATTAAAAATCACCACCTACTTGTAGGATTTCTCAAACCACTCTACTACATCTCGAGCAACAAGAGATTGGCGTGACTCAGTAAGAACTAAGAGATTAACTCTCCTAATCTCCCACTTGTAATAACTCTCTACTACAAGACTTTAACACAATGACTCCATTGTCATCTACACCAGCTAAATACTGGAAATACAAGGCTAACTCTAGCCGAAATGTCAAATTCAACTCTAGTCGATTAAACAAGAATATAAACTTGAAAGTAAGAAAAACAAGCTTGCAATAAAGACAAAGTTTCTATCTATTACAACACACTTTACACTCTAATGGCAGCCTTAAATCTTGAGCACATTAACTTCAATCTTCACAATCAGATGAGGAACACCCGGGCCGCTGCTGTGAGAGGAGAATATGATGGGTCAAAGATGTATTTTTCTGAATGAGTGAGTTGTTGAGTTTTTCCCACTATTTGTTGTCCAAGAGGAAAAAGAAAAAAGTATTGCTCACGCCAACAAGAAAACTCTCTCATTGGTCAAGTACATATGACCTACTTGACATAGGTTGCTGCAATGCTTCCATTCTGCACTGCTGCACACCGCCGTACTCACTACAACTCATCGGCTAAAAAGTATTTTTACAACCGTAAGTTTTTCGCAATAAATTAGTATCAACATCGGCACAAGGGATCTCGGGTAACGATGGGGGTTGACATCATCAAAACCAACACCCAACAATTTTCCTTTTTGATGATGACGACCAACCCCCGCATATTTCACAAAACGAGCTTCATACGCATTCTCGTCACCAAAGATTCCCTCACTAGCATCACACCAAGCCTCTAAGAGATTCACCATTCCTTATAATCCTTCCCCCTGTCTACTATAATCCCCACAAAGATCTTCCCCTTTGACATCATAAAAGAAACGATAGTAAACCAAGTCAAGAATGTAGAGATAAGTTAACTCATGACCACTGGGGCAACACTAACACGAATGAAAATAAAGGAAAGCAAGAAAAATAGACTCTATAGGGACAATGCAACAACCAAATTCATGTCGTAGGTGAATATTACATCACTTAGAACCAACAAACGAGAATTAAACAAGAACTGCTACCAACATGTGAGAACAAGAGTGAGATAAGTGAAGACAACAATGTGGATTAGAGAGGGAGAGAGGACAGACACATCATTAAGGGCCGGATAAATTTGGGTAAAAGGGCCGAGATGCGGTCATTGAAGGTTTCATGGGCATGAAGCGCTTGTCAAGTCCTTGACCTCACTCTTCAGCTGTTCATTCTCTCTTTGGGGGCTAAGATGGTACTGTGTTCCTCCACCTAGTGAGCCTTCAAGCGAACTATCTGGCCTTCCTTCGGTCAGTGCAGAAAGCAGCTGAAATTGTGAATCTCCATATTGACTTCTCTGAGAAGCAATCAAGTTCGATACACCGATTGGCTCTTTACACCCCCCTCGTCTCATCACACCGCATTATTCCATTGTTGAGAGGGTGAACATCTCGGCTTGGACCCTATTATCCCTGTACCACATTCAACATTAAAGAATTCACCCCTGCTCAGCAAGAACCCATAGGCAAGGCCGTGTTTATGTCATTCTTTACATGCATTATCTGTGCATGTGTTCTATCATCATACCGCCGTGCTTATGTTGAACGATTTCTAGGGGCCTCCATTAAGAATAGGTCCGCAATCCCAAAGAATCGTCCTTTTTCGCCTGTGGGCAAGCACCTTGTTAATAAACTCAAAACAACATTGGTATTGTCCCTTCATTTGTTTCTTAAGCACCTCTTTCCCCTCGGGACATTTTCAAGTTTGGAAATCAAAGAAATGAACTATCCTCGCACATTCTCCATCAACAAATCGGATCCTCGATTAGGTACCTTAAGAATGGAGCTGAGTATCTGCTTATTGATCATGAAGGTGATCATGCACCCATCAAAATCTTGGTGCCGCTTTCGCAAATTCGTCTCATGGTAGAACTCCCTAACTCGCAAATTTCATGCAAGGCAGGACTGGAGGGACGCATTAGGTGTCGTCAACCTTGGAAGTTGACCATTTCCACCAGCTCGACCATTCCATCCATATCAATAATTTCCGAATCAAAAACTCTACCTCTCAACACCTTTTGATTTCGCATGATGTGTTACACCCTGTGGACTCCGACATCTAGATGGCCTACTCGCACGTTAGTTAAGCAAATTTGAAAGTCATACGTGCTAGGAAAAGACCGGGAAAAGATCTGACGAAAATCCTAACCACCGCGGAAGGCACCGAGGCAGCCCTCCGCTGGAGCGATGCCGTGTCACTGAAAGTGGCCACCGCCGTTGACTCGTGACACGTCGGGCCCTGTCCGTGCCCAAGTATATAAAGCCTCACTGGTTTTAATTAGTCATATCCTTTAAATAATTTTTAAAATGCTAGAAACAGAGAGGGATGAAGGAGAGTATTATATACCGTTTGATTACGCTCGCCATAAACATAGTATAAACTCAAATTAACCTGTGTACGAGGTATTGAAAAAGTAGGAGCATTCCTACGATTTTGTTTCAGAAAATACGTCGACGAATCGGTCGAGCTACTGCACTGCTGTGGTAGAATTGCTCCAAACTAGTGTCTGTCTATGTGCTCCTAGTCGTAAAGTGATACTTCTCCCTTCTCACTTCCGAAAAATAGCAAGTTTTCGAATCGCCGATGCTTCAAGTCTAGGCTATAATTATATCGAAAGTGACGCCGCCCTTAGAATAACGCTGTATTTAGTGCTAATTGATGTCTATATGAATGCGCTTGGGAGAAATAGTCCGAGCACCGGGACCGAGCCTCATCCGGCCGCCGGATAACCGGAGGTTAAGGTATGTGAAGTTGTTCTTTGGCAAGTTAGTAAGCATTTAGCTATGTGAATCATAGTAACTCCGTATTTGAAACTCTCGGAGTTGAATGTTGAGGATTGAGGAAGTCTAGTAGATTCCGGTTTGCTTATTTATCATATTCATCCAAAGTTAGTAAAGCATGCGCCAAAGGGCGAGTTAGCATTCCTGCATCAAAGATAGCCTATTGTATGACTAGCAAGCATGTTATAGAATAAAGAAATAGATTTTCGTAATAAAAGCTAGTAAAGTAAAATCGATAGACAGATAGTATTAAGGCTGCGTACTAGCCACTGCATGCTTTTATGGCTGCATCAGCCATTCGTACAAACATAGTATCCTCGGCCATGCATTAGACAACAGCTAAAGAAAGATTTGTGACCGCATAATCGCAAAGAATCACTACGTAAAAAGATCAATAAGAAATCGATTTATAGCTTTTTCAGCTTATACATGCTTGCTATTTATATGTGCTATTTGCTTATTGAGACTTGTTGTGGCGTGAGGGCCCCTTATTGAGCGTCCTCACCGCCCCTGGGTTGGTAATTGTGTCGCCATCGAGCGGGTGGGCTTTCGTCACCCAAAGAGTGGCATGCCGTCCCTAGCCTTGACAAAGATGGGATGAAGCTTTCCCATAGCAGTCCGACGCATTACAATTGTCTCCTATTGACTTGTTCCAGGTGAGGGTGCAGCTCCGGTTTCCGTATAGCCCCGAGGAGAGTTCCAGGGAAACTGCATCTTCATTCATATCGTCTGCATACGTAGCTCCGTTCGTATAGCCCCCGAGGGGAACCACTCCCATCTCATCGTTTACACAGGAGTCCTCCGACTCTCACACGGTTATTTATATCGGAGGCTATGGCTGGGCTTTCGAGACCTGTGGGGCCGGTAGAGGAGTCTGAAGTGAGCAGATGATTGAGGACTATTTTTGGCAGTTTTGACTCCGGGGGTAGGGGTATATAGATTGTTTGTTGCTTGGTGCCATCCGGCTTATGGGGTTTGGTATTGGCTCTTGCTTTCTGCTACTTGTATATTTATTTATGTGTTTATATACTAGCTACCAGGGGACACAGGTCGCCGCATTTACAGTACGCTCCGCCTTATCAAGCATGCAAAGCATGATCCAGCTTCACCAGCTTTATTCGCATTCGGGCCATTCCCCGCCATAGCGATTTTACAGTTATGCCGTCTTTATTTAGTTCTTTTCGCTTATGTTATTTCCGCTTGCTTTGCATACTCGCACCAGCGGTACCGATGCCTGGGGTGCTGCATTTTGCCTGGCAGTACCATGTGACCCAGCAGGCGATCCCTCGTGATTCCAAATAATATTGAGTTATCGCCCCCGCTATCCTAGGTCCGATTTCTAGAGGTGTAGCTCTTTGTATTTTTGATGTACGTATGGGTAGGCTGGGGCCCGTCCGATCATTTCTATTATTACTCATAGAGGCTTGCAGATTGTATATTTATCTCCTTATGGTTAATGGTGCCGGTCGTGTGAGGCCGTGCATTTGTATAGTTATTTAGCATCCTTGTTTTTATGTTGGCCGTGTGGGCCATTGTTTGATAGTAGTGGTGACCTTGCCTGGCCACGTAGCTGAGTTTTCTTGTTAAGCTCGTATGTTCTCGTCAACTGTTATTTCGTGTAATGTGTGTCTATAGGTCCAGATGGCCGGAGGCCGTGCTTTCATGCCCGGCTATAGCGCCTCTTTGTTTCCGTGAACCCGAGATAGAGCTAGCCGCACCGTATGTGCCTCGGCCCACTGTAGTAGTCCAGTCCTTTCTAGGGCACTGTGTGCGCTCATACCCCCTAAGGCGGGGGCGTGACATGATGAGTTGCTTGTCCTCCCTGACAACTCAATGGAAGATTTTGATTCTTTACTTCCTGAAGAAGCACTGTGTCTTTGTCCGCCGAGCTCCTCTCCGGGAGACGGAAGGAGAGTCTTCAAAGAGGGGTGTCATTGCATCCTCGAACCCGCTAGAGTTGGCTTCTTCTTCTTTGAGGAACTGTGCTCTTCCTTTTGGAATAGGTTGAGTCTTCTTGCGGGAAGAAATAGTCTTTATTTTTACTTTCTAACGCTTACACTAGACATTGATGTCTTCCCTTGGCACCGTGATCCATTCGGGGCCGATCACTATCCTCCCGGTCTACCACCACATCCGGCTGTATGTCATCCTCATAAACTACCATTTTTATTTTCTTCTTTGCCGTATGAGCCTCGGATTTCCTTCAAGCAGTATTAGCCATGAGCTGTGGTGGAAGCTCGGTGTGGCAGAGGACGAACTCGGTCCCTGGATAGGCTCAAGGGCACAAGAACTGACTCTCGAACTTTCCGCAGTGGCTGCTCATCTTCACCGCCGTCACTCTCTCGGCCATCACCTGCTGAGAGTATGTGCAACTTTGGGGGTTCCATCCCATTTCGTGGATGAAGCAACTGCGGGGAGAGAGGTAGGAGGAGAGGAAGTCAAGGACTAGGTCCGTAGCATTTTCAGAGAGGGGCTTTGCTCTTGTGACCAGGTACTTGATGAAGGAAAACAGGGAACTCGTTCTTGAAGAGTTTCATCTCTTGTAGAACTACCTAGCTACCAGTCCAAAGGAGGGGGTCCTCGTTTCTAAAGAGAGAAGGGGTGTGGATATTCAATGGGGAAGGGTTGCAAGAGGAGGGAGAAAGAGGGTTTTCGAGATCGGCCTCGCTGAAGCCTCCAAGGTCCCGACGGCTGAGCTTAACGTAAGAGCAATATTTAGGCCGCCATCGAGAAGAGGGGAGAAAGGAAGGAGTGGAGAAAGGATTCACGAAGGGAACCAATGATGGTGTGGTCTCCACTATCCAGACGTGGGTGAAGACCCGACCCGGTTCTTAGGTTGTTTCTGAGGATGAAGGAGAATGAGACATTTTGTAAAGGAGAGAGGAGTTTGGTTAGATGAAAATGGTGAGGGTGAGAGAGAGAGAAGGGCTTGAATACTTTTGCAGAGAGGAGTTGAGATGTTGAGAGAAGAGAGGTAGCATGAGGAGTTTTAAAGAGAGAGGCAGGACGTGTTCAATCAGGGAGAAGTTTGGACTGAAAAGGTGAGAGAGAAAGTGACACTTTATGACTGGTTACCGGAAGGGGAAAAACGGAAAAGCAAGCTCTATATCATTCTCATAGTTTTATCTATATGAAGAAGTAATCACGACTTGGTGACCTCGGTCCCCTTATGAGATTGAATAAGTTGTGCATAGTCCCCTGCCTTGTCAACTTCCAGCCTTCTCACATCCACCATGCGTGTATACCTGGGAAGGTATGGAACTGAGTTAGACACATCAATCAACAAACCGGCAAGGATACTCGCATTCTATCATAGCTAAGACAGAGTCAAACTTTGGAAGAGAGAAAAAGAAATTAATTGGTTTTACTAAGCCCAGTTGACGACGCCCGATCTGCTCCCAACTCCATTCCTCTACTTCACCAACTTATAAATTAGTTCCTCAAACTCATTGAAACCTATAAAACAAGGACTAATCATGTTGGTTATCACATATATTCACATTTATATAAAATCACATGAAAATGTATATACTACTTAGCTAAACAAGACTAAACTAAGTTATCAGCGCCACTCGGGCATGCTATTTGCCCGAGATCACAACCCCACACTTAAAGTCTTGTTCGTCCTCGAACAACCTTTTACATCTCATGCATATGGAGACTCACACATAGCTGATTTAGCAAGATAATTCAAGCTACGGCTATAATGATTATTTAAGACGACAAGCTAAAAGTAGAGCATGCACAATTTAATCACTTAAATGAAATACAACTCCGCCAAGACTTCCTAACCTCAAGAATCGACTCTCAATCTTAGCAAACTCATGAAAATCACTGATCAAGAGATCCCACATGAATTATATCCTTCATTCAACATGTTCCCTCATGGAAAGAGAGTTACCCACTCACATGCAAAAACAATTTTGAAATCACAACATGTGTGGGTACATGAATAGAATTACGCTCACTCTCACAAAGAATTCACATGCATCATGTAATGACCCATAAGCTTTCTGCTCCCAGTGTTTTACTCCACTAATTCCGAGGATGTATGAATGTAAGATCAAGTAGACTCCTTTAGGTTGTAATGTAACTCAGGTACGGGTAGGTACTATTATGGGCCGTGAATAGTGACTATCTTTCCTAAGCGCTTTAATACATCACGCTCCCTCATTACGAACTCCCTTCCCCTTACTTCACCTTTTCTCCTTTCTGCCTTCTTTTTCCTCTTATGCTCCCTTTCTTTAGCAATTTTAGCTTATTAGTAAGAAGTCTTCTATAAATACTTTTCATTAATTTATTTTATTACCCTTACTAATGATCAACCATTTTCACACAAGTGCACCTTTGTCCTTTTCTCAACTTCTACAACTTGCTACTGTTCCTTTCTTTTCATTCTTCTCACTCCTTTACTTCTTCGCATTTTTCCCTTAAGTGCTTAGGAGCTTTGGATCAAATTCAAGGCTAACGAAAGAAAAGGTTAAGCTTTATGTTGCAGCCTATCAAAGAATAGGCTCAAGGCTCAATGGGGCTAACTAGGATAATTTTTCAAGGTAGGTAAATGAGGGATAAAAAGTTTAGGTTCATTCAAAGAACCGCCTAAATCATTTCCTACAATTCACATCCTTCATTTCGTTTTATAAACACACCTGGAAAGTTCTAGACAATCCACAATAGCACAGAATGCTCAAAACCTTACACTCATGGCACATGCTCAATTCAAGACACATTCAGTTGTACTCTTACTCACTAATCACAAGAATTCAAATTAAACCTCAATTATATTGAGTCAAATTCAAGAGCCTAAGTGTCTCAAACAAAGTTATAAACTTGCATGCTTCAACACCGAACATACTTGCATCTTACAATCATGTATAGCACATAACAAGAACATCAAGCATCAATTATGGTTTCAAACCCAAAATCTAATGAGTAATTTTCTCAAGATGGTCGTCATCCATCCATCAAGGCCGGAAACAAATTCCTAACTACGACTAAAACATTATATACAGCATAAATAAAAATTTTATTCTTTTTTCGCTCCAAAGACCCCGTCGGAAAAGAACCGAAAAGAAAAACCAACTAGTGATGAAGTCATGTTGGCTCACAAAAAATTTTTTCAAATTTTTCACAAATTCCTCATAAGCATTATTTCACTAAAAATCGTTAAGCACAAAAAATTTTGGAAATTTTTCTCACCCCACACTTAAATCATGTTGTGTCCTCATAGCATCAAATTAACATTTAAAGGATGAGAAGTACCCCGAGCCTCTATGCCAACTAAAAGCATGCTTTCCTTCTTGTTTTCTGAGGTGGGTGTTCGACCCCACACTTCTTCTATTCCATGCTCTTAGCTTCCACCTTCGGTACTCGACTTCCCTCCATCTCGTGCTTAACTTTCCGCCAAAAACACAAACAAAAATGAAAAATAACAAAATCAACACAAAAATCAAATTTAACAAATTGTAGCTGAGGTACCCTGGTTGCCTCCCAAGTACGCCTTTATTTTATGGCTGTGGCATGATGTGGACTGGTCCTTTCAGGACCTCCTCATACCTGGGTTCTACTCGAGAACCATCTCCTTTTCTTTTTGCTGTTTAGGAGGAAACAGCCTCCACTCTGCCTCTCTTCTCCAACTTCTTCACTAAGCCTCCTATCGTGATCAAGCCAACACTGACATTGCCTTTGCCGCACTGTGGAATCCTCCACCCCACACTCATCCTCGACAACACACTAACCCGACAAAGGTTTCTGTAGTGTGCGATGGGTTCATTTCTTTGCAACGCGGAAGAGTTTCTTCTTCATCCTTGACCTCATTTTCGTGGTCTCTCGTTTCAAATCGATCACCGCCCTCCGAGGCCAAGAAGTGGCCATCCCCAAGATCGGGGTACTCTAGTCATCAACCTCAAAATCTAAGACAATACGTAGTATAATAAACTTTACCTACTTTGATGAGAAGGTCCCCCCATTATTCCATCGTGTCACTGGGCGACTTGTCGCCTACCTGGCAGGATCAACCTTGTCGGCCTCGATTTTCCCAACCCTGGGTGTTGGAATAAGGATAGGGGCATTAGATTAACCGCTGCCCCTAAATCACACAAAGCTTGTAGCACCTCAGCTTTACCAATTTGTATGGGGAGGGTAAAACTCCCCGGGGTCTGAGCTTCTTGGCAGCTTTGCTCAATACCTCGTGACCGCACTCCTCGCCGTTGCTACAAAGAGGACTTCCACCAATCTAACTTTGTTTGCCATCACGCCCTTTCAAGTATTTAGCATACTTGGGCATTCCCTGCAAGACATCAATAAGAGGAAAATTTATATGAAGTTCTTTGAAACTCTCAAAGAACTTTTTGAAACATTCCTCCTCCTTGCTCTTTCTAAATTTCTGCGGGAATGGTGGTGGTGGTCTTGCGTCGGCTGCAATGAAGGTTGCGCATTTTGTTTCACAGCACTCGATTTGCTCCAAAGTTGTCGATGGATTGTCCCTGGCTCCAACCAACTCCGCGCTGCACCTTCAACTTCTTAGGCACCGCATCGCCCAATTGCTTTCCGCTTCTAAGACCGATGGCATTGGATCTGTTGGGGGTTAGGATCTCAGACGTTTGGTAATCCCCCCGCGACCTCATGTTTTGAGCAAATGGTCCGACCCACTTGTTTTTCAAGATTGTGGTGGCTACTTGTCGATTCATTAAGTCTCGTTGCCATCCTCGCTTGATTAGCTAACCTGATTCGGGTCTCCATAATTTTCTCATAGTTGTTTCCTCAATGTCACATAACTTTCCCATCATTCTTCCTATTCTCGCGATACCGTCGTTGTTGAGGGTGCCGATACCCTTGCTTTTGGTTTCCACCCCAAGAAAATTCGGGTGGCCCTGTCAATTTCTGTTGAGTTGTTTCCAAAATTTCGATTCCTCTCGCACATTACCAAAAAATTGACAAATTCCGAATTGGCTCCACAAGATTCTGAATTGTACCCATTATTACCACAAATTTCACACCAACTAGGAGCTTAATAACTACATTAACCTCGGCCCTCGGTATGCTGGTTCATACTCGCCAGTTTATTGAACTGAAGTCATCATCTCATGCTGGAGCCACAATCGTGCTACCAAGGCATTCATTCCATCATCCTCTATCAACCCCGGGTCTTCTTTCCCGCCCTCTTGACACTCGCCGTGTTACTCCGTGGGATTTCCTTGTGCAATTCGTTCAACAAGGTGTACAACTCAAAGATATGTTTTCCAAGGCTTGCCCACATGATGCAGAGTCTAGTAATATTTTTGTGTGTGGGTTCAGACTTTCCACAAGGTATGAGCGCACTTCATTTGATTGCCGGTGATGAGGCGCCTCTCAACAATGACTTGAATCTTTCCCAAGCCATATAAGTTCTCATAAGGCTTCGCTTGAAATTGAGTATTTACTTCGCAACTTTGCAAGCTTTGCCCGAAGGAAAGAATCCGGGATAAGGAAACTTAGCCAAGCCATTCCACGAAGTTATGGAGTTCGGTGGCTCAGCCTTCAACCACTTTTTCGCCTCTCCCAACAAAGAAATGGAAGAGGGCCGGGCCGGACATAACTGTGGACACGTCGGGTGGGGACAAACGTAAGGTCGCTAATCTCTAGAAAGCTCGTAAGTGCTGATGCGTCCTCATGTGCCATCCCGGTGAATTGACCACTAGGAATGTAACAGCTGCACCATGTTCGTTTAAGCTCAAAGTTCCTCCAGGCTTCGGTTTACGGGATACTAGAGGTCACATTCGTCGCTAGTGGGATTTGCTACTTCGTGAACCTGGCCTCGGGATGCCATTGCTTCATGACAATTGTTCTAACCCGCGGTGGTTGTTGTTGTACCTTTTCTTGAAGTCTCTTCAACTTTTGCTCTAGAGCTACTCTCCTTCGCAAATGAATTTGACGTTCAGGTTCAAGCAACGGTTCCACAAGCTCTCTATTTCTAGCCAGCTCGGCAGGACAACCTGTTACCTGCAATAAGTCAGACTAAGACCAAGTTTCTCAACACTTAAGGAAAATTTAAAAATCACACAAAAACAGATAAATTATCAAAACTTCATCGAGTCCCCGGCAACGGTGCCAAAAACTTGACGACGCCCGATTCGCTCCCAACTCCATTCCTCTACTTCACCAACTTATAAATTAGTTCCTCAAACTCATTGAAACCTACAAAACAAGGACTAATCATGTTGGTTAGCACATATATTCACATTTATATAAAATCACATGAAAATGTATACAATTACTTAGCTAAAC
>JACEIK010009239.1:0-53722 GCA_018107945.1 Datura stramonium
TACAATTTACATGAGAATGTACACACATTATTAGACAAACAAGGCAAAAGTTATACATTTGAGTATCGATTTGGCATATAAATATGCCCCTTATCAGCAACTATCGGTATCAGTGAAAGGTCTCCACAATTTTTTTGGGCACGTAGGTTTCTACAGACGGTTTATCAAAGACTTTTCTAAGATTCCCAAATCTATGTGCAGACTTCTAGAAAAGAGGTGAAATTTGATTTTCATAGTGAATATGTGAAAGGATTTGAGGAACTAAAGAAATGATTAGTGGAAGCTCCAATATTGATTTCATCGGAATGGGAGTTTCCATTTAAACTAATGTGTGATGCAAGCGATGTTGTGGTGGGGGCTATTCTTGGGTAGATGAAAAAAAACAATGTTTTCCACTCTATCTATTATGCTAGTAAAACTCTAGATGCAACTCAAATAAACAATATTGTGATAGTGAAAGAGATGCTAGCATTAGTGTATGTTTTTGATAAATTTGTCTTATCTTTTGGGGACTAAGGTGATATTTTATATGGATCATGTTGTTATCTATTACTTATTCAACAATAAAAATGCAAAATTGAGGCTCATTAGGTAGATTTTGCCATTAAGAATTTGATATTAAGATCAAGGATAGAAAGGGGATGCAAAATCAGGTTGAAGACCACTTATCTAGACTTGAAGGTTGGTTTTATATGACCAAAGACGACCAGATTCATGAGGAGTTCCCTGATGAACAACTCATTGCCTTGGGTGTTTCAGATTTACCATGGTACGTGGATATTGTTAATTTGTTGGTTATTTGAGTCTATCATCTCGAAGCAAACACCCAACAGAAGAACACATTCTATCATGATTCGTGTTTCCACTTATGGGATGAGCTCTATTTGTTCAAGCAAGGCCCGAACCAAGTGATTCAGAGATGAAATATGGAAAATGAAATGATGCAGGCCCTTAAGAGTTGTTATTCATCTCCATATGATAGACATCATGGAGGAGAAAGAATGGCACAAAAGGTATTTCATGTCAGCTTCTTTTGACACACTCTGTTGAAGGATGCTCTAACTTATGTGAAGGGTTGTGATCAATGACAACGAATGGGAGCAATTTCAAGGAGGCATGAGATGCCATTGAATAATATTCTTGAGATAAAGATCTTCGACATATGGATAATTGACTTTATGGGGCTCTTTCTTCCGTTCTTTGGAAATAAGTACATTCTGGTTGCGGTAGATTACATGTTTAGATGGGTGGAGGCCATGGCTCTTCTTACCAATGATTCCAAGGTGGTGTAAAGTTTGTGAAAAAAAATAATTTTCACAAGATTTGGCACCCCAAGAGTTATAATTAGTGATGGAGGGACTCGCTTCATTAACAATTATTTTCAGAATTTGTTGGCCAAGTATGAGGTGAGACACAAGATTGCCACAACCTATCATCCCTAAACTAGTGGCGATGTAGAGTGTTACCACCCCAGCTGGGACCGCGGATCAAGACACAGGACCTAGAATCAAGGATGGCTCCAAGTCAACCCATGGCATGTGCATAGCAACTCAAGAGCATAAACTAAAGCAAAAACATAAAACTTAAATATGAATAAGTGGAAGTCTGAATAACATAAGCGTACATCAAACAGTAACATCAGAATACTAAATCTCAAAGCTAAAAATACTAGTCTATGTCTGAAAAGTCTCTAATATCTTATGAAATGCTGGGACAAGACCCCCAGTTATCTCCAAGACTAAACCAAACTGACTACCAAAACTGAACTGATAGATGTACTCGGATGATGAGGACTCACCCAAAATAGGCTGAACTAGGCTGAGATAGGAGAAGCTATCAGCGAGGCTGAGCGGGATCACCTGAACCTATATTATGAAATGATATGGCATAGAGTATGCAGTCAGTACTTTGAATGTATTGAGTATGTAGGGAAAGTAAGAAATGCTTAATAAATTGTAAGATCATGAGAGTAAAAACTGCATGCTGAAAACTGTATCTGAGACATACATAATCATAAGCTGGTTATTATAATTGAACATAGTGACCCAAAATTTAGAAATAGAAATCATGACTTCATAGATGAACTCATATAGAAGCTCATAAACTGATCATTGGGTCAAATCTTCTATAAAACATACTATCATAATATATGAACATAAATAACTGAAAGCATGAGAAATAATGGGAGACTCGTCTTAACCAACATCATTATGATAGAACTTATGTGATGCCCCACTAACATAGTTAAGTGGGCAGAGCTGTCCTAAGCCTTGCTAGGGCAAAGAACGATGGTGGTATGATATTAGGTGTGTGCCCTCGGGTGAGGGAAGCACTCTCTCGAGTGGTTCGAAATATATACCTACGGTGGCGCGTAGTTTATGAGATCGGGGAACCTCAGGACCCCAAGCCTACTCGATGCTAGAAACTACTCCCAAAAACATATATATATAACTCATGAAAACATCTTGGGATTCTTGACTCCAAAACATCTCAAAATATAGCTTAATTCTGAATATTTGGGAGTCTTGACTCCAAATTTAAAACTAAGACTTGGCTAAATCATGATAAAATATTCTTAACTTTACATGGTCTTGAAAAATCATAAAATCATACATACTTGAAATAGAATTTATGATTTAAAAATTATTGATTCATAAGTGAAGAGTTCATAAACATTCATACATGCTAGATATCTCATCATACTTGAAATCATGAATCATGAACTTGAGTTTTCATAAACTTGCATAATAGAGCATAATTTATAGTATCTTGAAATCATGAATTTATAATAAAATTCTTGGTCAAAATCTACCCATTAGACTCAAAATATAAATTATAAGATGATGGTATTAGATCCATAAACATATCATAGATAATTTCATAATATTAGGTTAAAACCTAGAAATCAATACACTTGATTAAAACACGGATTCATGAATTTTTAGAAGAAATTTGGGTATGATAGTGGAAGAACACCCTCATTCATATCTCTAGATACCTTGGTAAACTGATTCTCAAACTAGCCTTGAAAGCCTAAGAGAGAGAAGAAATTGGGGAGAATTCTAGCTTCATCTTGAAAGGGAATCTCAATACTTTGCATGCATGGGAGCCAAATGACTTGGGATATGCTAAACCCTCTTAAAACACTCCTTTCAAGGCTTAAAAAGACGTCATCAAAGAATTAGGAGCGTGGGAAATTATGAAAATACCCTTAAAGAACCACTTGGAAAATGTCACTGCTAGAGCTAACGAGTGACCTAATGACTTGTTAGGTCACTTAACGGCTCTTCCTGACCTTCCGTCGCCACTGGACAGAATCCCAATTTTTTGATCTTCACTTGATGCCTCCACCTACTGACTTGTCATCACAACTAAGGGGTCTCTTAATGACTCGTCCTAGTTCTCTAAATCTTAAGGTTTCCAAGCATTCCTCCAAACCAACGGACACCTAATGAGTTTGTAGGAGACACCACGAATTTTTCCTCCACTCGTTGGGTCTCCTAGATTTCAACACTTTTTCCTTCACTAGACACTTAATGGGTTAACCCACGACTCTTGGGGAGTCATGACGACTCATCATCTCATCCGTCATCATCGGCTGATGATAATACTTTCCCAAACACAAAACCGCTTAATGGGCAATTTATTCACCCGTTAGGTCACACCACGAGTCATTGGTGATCCTTGAGAGCCTATAACATGATCCTCACATGATCGACATGCTCTTCCATGATGTGAGAGTATATGATAATATCATCTATGAAGAAAATCATGAACATATCCAAATACTTCTTGAACACCATATTGATCAAATTAATAAAAGCTACAGGAGCACTCGTTAGTCCAAAAGTCATAACTACAAACTCACAGTGACCATACGAGTCTTGAAAGTTGTCTTCAAAATGTCACTCTCCCTAACTCTGAGCTAATGATATCCAAATCTGAGGTCTATCATTGAAAAGAAATTAGCACCCTGATGCTCGTCAAACAAGTCATCAATCCTGGGCAGAGGATACTTATTCTTGATTGTGATCTTGTTCAACTGTTGATAATCAATGCACATTCTAAGGGGACCATCCTTCTTTCGAGCAAAGAGAACTGGAATACCCCTATTACACCCCAGAAAGTTTTTGGTGATTATTTGATGTTTGTATGCTATCTTAAGGGATGTACGGGTTGTATATTGGCCTTAGATGACAAGGTGAATGTGTACGAACGGAAAACGGAAGAGTATGTGAAGTTCATAATTAAAGGTCAACATTAAATAACCATATCTCCTAGTATATAATGAATTATAATCCCCACGACCTATCAAATCAAAGGTATTTGAGTCTAGGTTTCATAACATCAAACCTCTCATCAATCAGAGTTTGGAGTAAAATGTTATAGAAATTTTACCGTAACACAGTTGGGCTGTATGGTGGCCACCGCCCTAAAAAAAGCCACCGCCCAACTTCATTTATATTTTAAGTCATGACTTATCAAATCATTTTAAATGTTTCCAGAATTAAGGTGCCTGCTTATCCTCTGCAGTTATCTCAAATTTCCAGCAAACAACTAAGGAAAATACTAAGCTAAACTCCATTACGCTAAAGTTAAGTTAACGAGATCTGCCATAAGGTGAAGGTGGTGTGTTGGTGGCTGTTTTGGCATCACTTGGGCAGTGTTGCTGTGGTGAATTTGCTGCTTTTTTTGAAGCTTTCATAAGCTACATATATGTTCACTCTTGGTAGGGATTAAACAAAGTATAAAAGTTAAGGATTCTACTACTAACCTTGCTTGAATTTTGTATTACAAGACTAGAAGTTGGAGGTGTGTTTGGTGTGTTTGTGAACTGTTTTGTGGCCTTTTGTACAGCAAGGTTTCTGTATTTTTGGACAAGAAGTGAGTTCAATTACTCCTATTCTTAACCAAGAACAAATCCCCAGCAAAAGGTAAGTATTTCACCCCTTTTAAACCTGTCCAATTGTAAAGCGAAAATATGGAAAATGGCAGCTAAGTGAGCTGCCGATGGACTGTTTGTGAGCTAAGTATTGCTCATTTTCCTTAGGATTTTTGGCTGTTTATTTTGTGCTATAGATTAAGCTTGTCATTGTCCTATAAAACCACTGGATGAAGGAGGTTGAACGCTGATCATTGAAATATGAAATCGTCTAGAGAAAAGTTCATCGGAGAAAGGTATGTAAGGAGTTCTTTGTCTGCTGATTTTCAAGCACGAATTCATACTGAGGATTAATCCGGCATTCCCCTATACTTGAGATTCTGTGGTAGCATATTATGGTTCCTCCCAGTTGTTATAATTACTTGGTATTAAGTTGTGTATTTGCTAAAGAGTTGGAACGCATGAATGTGAAACTGAGAGGGCAATTGCCTTCTATTATGGTTATAGTTGTAAATTGAGTCTGAAGTCCTCTCAGCGTGGGCACTGTGACCTGGTCCTTTACATTATGTTATGTATTTGTGGTGTCAAAGTTTTTTCACATTATGGTTGCTAAGAAATTTAATAAGCATGGCAAGATGATGACGTGCAGACAAACCTAATAATTGAAATCAGATTTTAACTCAATAAGGGCTCACGAGGGTAACGAAATGGAATTCCCTTATGACAGTTACCTACCCTATTATATTCATGTTTTAAGGTACCTAGGTCCATGAGATGGTTCCCCGATCCCTCTTCCTTAAGCTAAACAACTAATTAATGCGTTTCTTAATTAACCGATACGTTAAACTTGGAAAATAGGGACCGGATGGATAAACTATTGATATTTCTATGGAACAATCTTTATTGGTAGGTTATGCATAATATCTTGATATTAACAGGTTATACGAAAATCATGATATACATATATGCGTTTATGCTTACGTTCAAATTACGTGCTAAAGTAGTAAGGATTACCTTTTGAAAGTCGATATATGTTTATTAGAGCTCTTGAGTTATCTAGACCTCCTGAGAATTGCTTAAGTATTTAAGTAGACACGTCGTATGTTCTTTGAAAGTTGTAGATGTGTAAGGAAATCAATCTATGAGTAAAGGTTGAGGCTCTATTAGCAATGGAGAGGTAAGAGTAAATATTAGACCTTTTTAAGGTAAAATGTGAGTTATATGCCCTCTGTCTATAGTAGATTTCAAGAACCTTTGAGAGATGTTAAATAGGAACAAGACAATGTTTAAGATATAAGGTTGGAAATTAGGTAAAAAGGTAAGTGCGTATAAGAATTTCTGGAATAATGAACACGAGAGTAAATAGTTAAGTAGGGAATTACAAATCCTGGTTGGAAAAGAATTCATGATGAATATGAAAAGTAAAGCCAGAGGTTGTTTTTAGATGATAAGTGTTACGATTTTTAATGAGCTAGGAAAATAGCCAACAAGAGTTACCCTGTTCTAATGACATTTAGCAAAAAGGGTTATAAATAAAGTTGGTTATGTTCAGTTGTCTTAAGCTAATGGAAGGCCAGTAAAGTGTTAACTTATTAAGAAATGATTAGAATCGAATATTTTGAGATAGTGACTCAAGTTAAGGAGAAGTTCTTCATCGTCCTTTTTAAACAATTATTTTTGATTATTTTTTCTATGGGTTGGAGTAACTTTCTCAAGTTTTAAAGGATTTTTTTCTTGGAAGCTTCTAAACTTTTTATAATGCCGCTAAGCTTTTCTAAGCTCCACATATATTGCAATGTTTCACACGAGCTTTTCCTATGTTGTTTGAAGCATGACTATAAGTCTTTATTTATCTTAAGGCACCCCCCAGACAGATTCCTAGCATTTGTATATTAAAGAGCTCCGGGTTTGAGATACACAAGTTATGTCTTCTTGTTCATAAGTTACCTCGAGATGTGATATGATGTGCAACGAATGAGGCATGCTCACAATTCTTGATATAAAAGTATGAAAGTCAAATGAGTATAAGCACGAAATGAATGCTAAGATTTTTAATAGAAAATGTTAGGTTAAGTTGTTCCTCTCTGCTCCTCGTGTTAGAATTTATAGGAGATGTTTAAAACCATGAATGTGAGTCTACATATGTCTTTATGATATTCCAATTGAAGGAACTGACCAAGAACTCATTCACAACATATGTATGTATTTAAATTCTAAATGAAAAACCTATATGTGTATGGAATAATTGTAGTATTAGGGGTTGTGGTAAGATCCTACACATGTCATAGTTACTGATCGGCATATTTTATGGTTTCCAGTATTCAGATAGTCTATATGAGCTCTGTCAGCTCCATTTATGATTGTGATTTAGATTTGTTTTTATTTTACCCCAGTATGGTACACCGGCTGGAGATATTTTTATTTTACCCCAGTGTGGTAACTGGAGATATTTTTATTTTACCCCGGTATAGTACATCGACCAGAGATTTTTTTATTTTACCCCGGTGTGGTACATCGGCTAGAGATATTTTATTTTACCCGGTGGTATCTATTGGGAATATTTTATTTTACCCCGTGTAAGTACACCAGCCCAAGGGATCACTATTACCCAGTGTGAGTACATCGGCTGGAAATTTTTTATTTTACCCCGGTGTGGTACACCGGCACAGACAGAAAATTTTATATATGAATTCACGGTTGGCTGGTATTTGTTACGGTTATAATTTCTTTCTTGTGCATTTATTAATTGCATTTTCATCTCATTATATAGTTATTATCAGGTTTCAGTTTCTAAGTTTCGGTTGTTACTATTCCTTATTCTGGTTCAGTTATCTAGAGTTCGGTTATGTTATAGTAAGTTGTTTATCAATTATAGATTCGCGAGTTCCAGTTATATTTATCCTTTATATGTTTTATGTGCTAAGTCACTTATTACAGGTTATTTATCTCATTGTTACAGTTTTAGCCTTACATACCGGTACATTTCTTTCAAATGCTGGCGTCCCACTACCTTTGGGGACTGCGTTCGTGCAACGGTGTAGGTTAGGAGTCGGGATTGCAAGGTTGAGTAGAAGTTCGTGAGATCAACAAATGGTTGGTATGCTCCCATCTTCCTAGATCTAGGGCATAGATTGTTATGCTTGAGTTTTGAGATGCAGTTATGGGTAGGCACGAGCCTGTTCCAACCATCGAGTCAATTTACTCTTTAGAGGCTTTGTGGACTTAGTGTACAATGGTATTCAGTTTGTGGTCTGTTCGGCTTATTGTTGCTTGATTTAACACACTAATTACCTTGGTTGCATTTCAATTGTTTACCCCATATTGTTGAGACCTTGTGGGCCTAGTTTATTCTTCAGTTGGTTGTGATAGGTTGCCTGGATGGCCTATGTCTTACAGTTACAGATGTCATATATCCGGCTTCTCGATCAATCATTAATCGAGTGCCAGTTGCGCCATATCAAAGTTTTGGGGCGTGACAACCCCATGAGGATTTACTAGGCCTGATGAAACTCTTATCTAAGAGATCTTTCAACTCCTTTTGCTTTCTGTGAGCCATTTTGTAAGGAAAATGGGTATAGGTTGCCGTATCGGGGAGAAGGTCAATACAAGAGTCTATCTCACTCGAGAGGACTCCCTGTGATAGATCATTTGAAGTAAAGAGACCTACAGACATAAGCTAAACTACCCGTCATCCTAGAGATGGCCCACCACGAGAATTGGAACTCTACGTACGGGTTCTCAATATGCTATGGCATATCATTCATGCAACCAATCCATACCGAAGATAAGATTAAAATTGGTCATGTATAACTCTACTAGGTCCGATAAGGTGACTTTCTGAAGGATTAAGATAGGGAGATTTACGCATCCGTCGAGCTATAATTGACTCGCCAAGCTGGAATAGGGTGAAAGAGGGTTTCTAATAGGAATTACAGGACGGACATACGAAACTAACGGCAACATAAGAAGTCACAAAAGGTAAAGTAGCCCCTAGATCCAGCAATGCATACACATCCAATATGGAATATCCGTAACATACCCCGGTGGCTACACTCTCTTGTGCATACATGCGAATGAGACATTCTCTAGAAAATGTTCGAGCTTCCCACACCCAAAACAGCATCGGTACCAACCATGCACTCGCCGAGGTGCTTCCTACATAATTCCTACAAGTAGGAAAAGTGTGCTTCCCGACATGCCCCTCTACTTACAGATCTTGATGCTCTGTCCCTATGATATCCTCTCGGTTGGATAAAACCTTTGGGCGATGGGGAGTTGGGGACTGATGACCTCTGGTGAAACGGAATTTGTTATACCCTAAAAGCCCAAATATCATACTCGGGAGTTGAAATAGATAAAACAGGAATTTCTACCAAGTCACAGAACGAGTCGTCATGTGACCCGTCGGAGTTCACCACGAGTCGTTAAGTGACTCGTGGTGAGAATGTTGACTTGACTAAAAATTTCCAATTGGGGTGACCCGAGTGTGACCACGAGTCATGGTCCGCCCACGAACCATCAGGTCACCCGTGGTCAAGGGCTGTTGAAAGATGAAGGATGAGTGGCAGTGTACCCCCATATTTGGACACCACGAGTCATGGTCGAATGGCACGATTTGTTAGGTGAGTTGTGGTGAGCGGTGGGTTAAAGACTTGTTGTTTCCCAGGCGGTGGAGTTAGCAGTGGTGACCACGAGGTTGTGGTCACCAATGATGACCGTTACTAGGTCCCTCGAGGGGGCCTTTGAAACTGGCAGTTCACTTGACGATAGGAGACCACGAGTCGTTATCGGGGATAATGACTCATCAATGCCTCATTGGAGATTTGTGATGGATTGTTCCCTACAAGTTTGTTAAGGGCTTTTTAATTCTATGATCCTAAGGCCTATACTTCGTCATTTTAAGCTATGAATAATGAGTTTTAAGAGTTGTAAGTTCATTCTAAGCTATTCCTATTCATGCATGCAAGAGTAAAGGTCTAGAGGGCAGTCAAGCTCAATTTCTTCCAAGTTCTTCTCATTTCTTAATTGGACAATCAAAGTGGTAAAGATAGGTTCTTCTTAGGTAGGGTTATGAATGAGTGAAATTGGTCACCATGGCCAATCTTTCTCTAATTCATGAAATTCTATCCACAAATTCTATGGGTTTTTTTTCCCAATTCTTATAGAAATCCTCTAGTCTATATATGCAGTTAATCTCTCCGTATAAATTCATGTTTATTAAATAATGTGAATTTTATGGTATTTCGAATTATAAACTTATGGTTTAAATCTCTACAAACTATGCCCAATTATGCATGTTTTATGGAAGTTCAAGTTATGATTCCATTTTGATTTTGATGTTCATAAACCCATTATGATTTATGGCCTATGTGATTTCTCTCAAATACTTACCATAGTTTAGGAGATATCAAGTATATACATGTTTTACAAGTATGCATGAATTTCATGATTTACGGATTTATGACTTTTGACCAATTCATGGGCCCTTGTTCATAGCTTAGCATGTATTTTAAATTGGGATCAGCTGACTATTGACATTATTTATTTTTCCATGAAGTTCATGAATCATGTTACGGTTAGTATACAAGACTAATGTGTTTATTTTGGAGTGTGTCTAGCACCGAGTAACCCAACATTCAAGGACAATGCCAGGTGTCTCAGAACTACGTGCCACTGTAGGTTTATTTATATATATATTTAATATTAATGGATCCATTTTTATGATATCATCTTACGTTCCTTGTCGCTTAAGCACAGGGCGACCTTGCCCACTGTTTGAGATAGTTGGGGCATCATGTAAGGCTCTACTATGATGGTATCCAATCATGGCAAGTCATCCCATTGTTACATGATTCATGCATGGTTATGTTTATGTACTTTGAGCAGTTATGTTTAGCCAAGGTTTTCCTCTAAGATTATAATTATGAATGAATTACGAATGTTTTGAAAACCTTGAGCCTTATGTTTGCATTATGATATTTATGTTACGATCATATTGTCCTACTCATATGAACTTTTATACATTTTAACTGTCAGTTTTGCATTGCATACTCATTTTATTCCACACTTGTCTGCGACCACATACTCTATGTTGTATCATTTTTAGCGTCTGAGCTCAGATCTTGGACTCAACTTTGTCACGAGCCGGTTCTCCGGAGTTAGCATCCAGCTTCAGTGGTAGTCCTCATCTCTCAAGGACCATTCGTTACCGGTTATCTTATATTTTTCGGTTTCCTTACTTGTCGGGTTAGTTGAAATTATTGTCCCATCAGCCCATTAGATGTGATAGAGGCTTTTAGATTGTATGTAGTGATCGGCTTGTTATGTTTGAAGTGAATTCCGATTACGATGTTATGTTATGATTAGACTTACGGTATGTTAGGTATGTTAAGTCTTCCGCTTTATTTTAGTGAGTTAGATGTATGTTCATGTCATACAGGTCAACTTGGAGTCTCTCGGGGCTCCTTTTCCAATGTCTCGTCTACAGGGCCTATGTCTGAGTCGTGAAAACTTGGTATAAGAGACATAGGTTTGAAGTGTTCTAGGGTGTCTGAAAGCCACCTTTATACCCTGGCTTGATACAACATGGCCCAAAAATGCTACTAAACTCAACCAAAACTCACACTTCTTTGAATTTGTCATACAATTGGCGATCTTGTGTGTCAAACACTACCCTCGATAAGCCGGCATGTTCCTCCTCGCTCCGAGTATATCAAAGATATGTTGATGAACACAATCATGAACATATCCAAGTATGGCCTGAACACCTGTTCATCAAGTCCATAAAAGATGTAGGAGGAATTTGTTAGTAAAAAGGCTGCTGACTACAAACTCATAATAACCATACGCGTCACGATGGTGTCTTAGGGATGTCACCCTCCGAACTCTGAGCTGATGCCGAATCTGAGATCTATCTTCAAGAAACACTTGGAAAACCTTAAAAAGGCTGGTCAAATAAATCGTCAATCCTTGGTAGAGGATACATGTTCTTGATAGTGACTTTTTTAATTTCCCGATAATCGTGCATTCGAAGGGAACCATCAATCTTTACGGACAAATAGACTGGTGCACCCCATGGAGACTTTCTTGGTCTAATAAATTCCTTATCTAATAGGTCCTTCAACTGATCCTTCAACTCCTTTAGCTCAGTTGGAGCCATCCTGTAAGAAGGGATAGATACGATCTACATGGGAAGAAGGTCAATGCAAAATCAATCTCCCCGCTCGGGAGGGATTCTGTTAAATCATTTGGAAAGACCTCTTGGATACACACATACTACTGGAATTGATTTGATAGTCGGGGTCCCAGACTCAACATCATTAACCTAAATAGATGGTACTCACAACACTTAGAAATCATCTTTAAGCCTTAAGGTAGGAAATGAAACAATCTACGACACAATTGAACTACCCTTCCTCTATAAGACACGCTCACCTAATAATATGACTCTTTGCCTGGGTTCTACAATTAACTAAAGCATAGCATGAAAATACCCAATCCATGTCGAGAAGACCATCAAAATCGGTCATGGCTAACTCTATCAAATCTGCTGAGGTGACCTTCTGAGGCCGAGGCCAGGCGACCTCTATACACCCGTCTAGCTTCTAAGCCTTTTCTTTTGTTGTGTGCGAGATGCCTATGTTTGAAGAAAAGAGGCAAAAATGGAGCAAAAAGGAAATTAGAATGAGCGCGATAAGGTGTTACCCGGCAAGGAAATGCCAGCTAAAAAACCTAATATCACTGCCTCGAGAGGTTTGCACGCCACGGCGATTCACGACTTGGCGGAGAGTCGCCAATTCGGTGCCTAATGACACTAAGAAATTTACAGAAGTGGCATTGAAGATCGGGGCGGTCACGGTTGGCATCGACTAAACGTTTGGGTGAACCACCGAAGTTCATTGAAATGAGTGCGAAGAAGAACGTACCCGGCGGTTCATGGATTTCATCGGCAAATCATCGGTACCTTCACCTCTTCGAGCAGGGCTATTAAGGGTGTATTGTCCTTGCGAAAAGGAGATAAAAAGTACCCTACTTTTCGGGGTATAAATAGAAAAAAGTACTCTGAAAAGAAGAAGAAAAAAAGGAGAGAAAGAGGATATAGAGATAGAGATTGAAAAAAAAAGTCAAGTACAAATCATATAACTATTTCCTCTTTTGGCTAAAGGCAATCTTTTAGCTGAGAAAGGGATTTTGATTGAAACTTGTAGAAAATACTGCGCTCTATTTTCTTCTTTGGCATTATTAAGTTTGGTGTAGTTGAAAGATAATTGTGAATTTGATCTATCTACTCTTATTATTCAATTATCGATGCTATTGATGAGTGTGTTTTTGAATTTCTTTACTATAGGTAGCTAAAATCATTAACTAGAGGTGTGTTATGATGAATACTTAATTGGATCGAATTACTATAGAGTCATCTTCATAATATTCAATTAAGTGTAAATCTATTATATTCCCTTCAATCTATTAATGAAGATCCATTGATGATGATATGGGTCTATCTATACTTTCTTGATTTTTGCTCGGGAGAGAATAATTAAGTATTGAAAGGGAATCTAGTGGTGGGTATGGATAAGAGATTGTAAGATTAATAGAAACCTTGAAATTACTTCTTCCTTCCCTAATTGGCAGCTAATAGCTAGGAATAGTGAAGATGTTGATCAAATCAATTCGGGTTGAGCTAAATTGCAGCTATATTTTGAGAAAACTCTAGCTAGGGGTAATTCGATAGGCTAACAATGAATTACCACTCCGAGATTATTTGATTGAACTTACGAGATGACCTGGCCTATCCCCATATAGTTGGTATTTCATCTACCCCGCACCTCTAGTATTTCAAACTATTGTCAACAACTTAGCTGATCTTATTACTGTAGTTCACTAAATCAATTTGTATAATTCTCTTGCAGTTTAACCCCATTTTCCTTGTTTTATATTAAAACTATATGGTGCAAGCTAATATCAATTTCTCAATCGCTTGAATTTATCATCCCTAGTCTTTGTGAGTTAACCCGACACTCGTGGATGTGACTGATACTTCAAGCATGTATATTCTTTGAATTAAAATATATTTTGGCATTATCAAAATGGCGTTGTCAGGGACTAGCGCTTGATAATCTTGTGATTTATTGTTAAGTTGAATTAGCATGCATCATCTTCATGATTTGATTTTTCTATGTGTTGTTAGGATCTCATCACCATGAGCCATCACTCCCAAGCGGGGACATCTCGGTGAAGTGCGTGGAACTTGAGAAGATAATCGGTGATACCGTAAATTGAAGGAGCCATTAAGCTACACCACCAACTGTAGGGAATGCGGTGTTCATATTACTAGCACCATGTTGCATATTTACATATGAAGGGGATGCCGAAAAAACCAAGCAAAGATGAAAATTGACAATTGAGGAATTTCTTGGAAATTTGCCAGCCCTTCAACATTACAAGCATTAGTGAAAGTCAATCGAGGTTGAGACTCTTTCCGTTATCGTGTGAAACAACAATGTGGCTAGGAACTTCATCCAGGAATTATTACTTTGTAAGTTAACGAGGCTTCCTGATCAGTTTTCTCTCTCAAAAGATGTTTAGCGGAGGATGATATTATAAACTTCCGACAAGAACAAGGAGAGCTTTTACATAGAGGCATGGTTATGGTTTAAAAAAAAAGGTTGCTCTTTGCCCAAACTCATGGTTACAGTGAGTACTTCTTCAAAGCTTCTATGGTCCTTGATTCAATCAGCAAATCCGTGCCAGTAGCCTAGTGGGGTTCAATTATGGACCAAACATATGGAGTTGTAAATGTTCATGACGAATGAAAAAACCAACAAACCGGCACACAAGGAGACAAGTGTGTCCGAGTCATGAGATCAACTCAAAGTGCATTGGCAGGGATTGCTAAAATGGGATGATGGCGGATGAGACTCTTGCCAATGATGACAAAATTACAATTGACGACTAAGCATGTGATGAGGCGGAGGGTCAAAGGTAGTAAATGTTGTGGGAATGCAAGGTACCTTGCAATATAAAGAGGCCTTCACCACCAAGGTAAGATGAAGAATGCACAATATATGGGTAACCAAATGGGAGGTCATATTAGGATTCCAAGGAAAACAATGGCACAGGGGATGATAACCAAGGTGGAGAAATGTGAGCAGCAAGGATGGCCCAAAAGATATGAGAGGTGGGGGAATAGAGCCAAACCAAGAAGGTGATCGCTCTCATCAGAGAGTACAAATCCACATTCCACCTCTAAAATCCGAACACTCAAAACCAGCTAGTAGTAAGTGATGGGTAGCTCAAAATCGAAAATACTATCAAAGTCTTGAGCTTAGTAAAGTGGGGTGAAGGAATTAACAGAGGAAGTGTCTAACCTCGCTCAAACTGTAATTCATGCTAAACATCATCAAGAATTTGAGCTAGTAGATACACCTGTCGACTCAAATGAACCCAAGGATGGGGGTAACACTACCTAGTGATACAATGCTATCACGAAGAAAGATGGTCAATGTTTGGCTATTGTCACTAGAAGTGGCAAGGTGATTGATCTTCCCCTGGGAAGTCTATTAGTGAGAGTGGAGAACACGAAAGCAGGCTGATGAAAAAAGGAGTTGATAAAGCAGTAACCGGAGAATGAAGAAAATGTCGGAAGAAACAAAGGATAAGGATGATGAGATCCGCATTCAAGTTGATGAAGAGGCAGGCATAGAGCTGAGTGATAAAGTTGAAACAGAATCCACCACCCGTATCCTGGCAACTAAAAGAAGGTCAGTTATAAAGTTTGTTGACATGTTTAACTTAAAAGTTTGTCCATAAATATACCATTAGTGGATGCTTTGATCCAAATGCCTGGTTATGCCAAGTTTATGAAAGATTTGTTAAAAGAGAATAAGGTGGTTGATGCAGGAAAAGAAGAGAAAGCGCACCATTGTAGTATGGTAATGATATGACATGTTTACCCAAAGGAAAGATGAGGTTTGAAATGAAAATGATGGGTCGGCGGTGAGTCGCCATGGGATTCTGTCCCAGTGTATCACAGGCTTGAAGCAGAAAACCTGAAGCTAAGCCACAGATTCGACAAATGACCGACAAAATGGAAATGCAATTCGCGAACCGCCGGTGCGTGCGAAAGTGCGGAACGGATACAGGTGAGGAAGCCTGGCAGCGACCGCCCGATATGGTATTGTCGGAGCTCGTACTATGTAAGGAATCTAAATAGATTGCTTCAAATCAAATACCTACCCAGCCACCTATTCTGCAAATATTCCCATAGCTTCCCTTTTTCCAAAATTTTTCTTTCCTTTTTTGTCTCTCCATTACCCAACATTCCCAATTCCCTACATTCTTCCATTTGTTTTCCACCTTTACACCTTCAACTTCCCACCAGCACACCCATAATAATCTCCCCACCTTCCTCCTCAACTATGTATCCCGTTCTCATCTATAAACACCATATATTTCACTATCACAATCCCACTTCACTCATTCACTTCCTCTATATTCATCTAAAGGTACCACTTCGTAATCTTGAGTTATTTTGTATTTTGAGCTAAGGGTATTATAAATATTCTTCAATTCGGTAACTTTTCTCTTGCCCGTGCTTGTGTTAGTATTGGTACCTGATTCTTTGGGAAGTAATATTTCATTTAAATGTTTTATCTTTGTTAAATAGAGTGGATATGTGATTTTATGGTGATATTATGAAAAGGGTGAAGTCTTAGTAACCCATTTACATAAAGCACAACGTTTTGCCCGATGATAGACTAAGTGAAGCCAATCTTAAGGGATAAACATCATGAATATGTGCTTGAATGGAGTATAGTTTCTAGTATTATGTTGTTGTGAGTATGTGTTAATGGGTTTATTCGAGTAATGACTTGAAAATTTTGGGACGACAAGAGGCCGTGGTCGCAGTGATTTAGAAACGGCGATAAAATGCTGGTTCCTCACGAAATTGGTCCTAGATACTAAGTGAATCCTGCACTTCTTTGGCAGTTCACGATACATGACCGTCAGAGCGCCGCTTGACCCGCCGAAAATGGCATGATTTTCGTGTGCTCTATTAAGCATCGGCGGTCAATCGGCGGCTCTCGAATGATTTTATTCTTTGATTGTCGCTTGTACCACTTGATCTTTAAATCAATGTTTTACTTTCCTTTTTCAACAATTCTTTTTCTAACTAGTTTTATTTTCTTTTAATTTTACTTCACATTTTTGTCACTAACATACCTCTTGCAACAAATCATGTCATTTCCAAGAACACGAAGCAAGCGAAGGCCTAGCTATGCGCTGTAGGGCAAAGGCAAAGAAGGTTGCTCCACCACGAGCCAATACGGAGAAGCCGTCGTCTTAGTGAATATGAAAGAACACTATGTCATTGCTAGGGCGCTCTATCACGGATGAAGAGGTTTGGCTTGGCTAGGATTGGTGATTTGCTAATATCACCGGCAGTTCACCCACAGGCAATGGCATGCATTTTCCTACCCTTGACCTCCATACTACCCCAACACGTGCAGGAGTTCTATGCCTCGTATCAGGCCGTCAAAAGAAGATACAACATCGAGGCAAAGTGGATAAGTTCCATGCTTGCCATCAGTGATGATTCGGGGGTGGTGATATCACCGGGCGCTATAAACTATCTTACTCTGGGAGGATGAAATTGACTCGCTACGGAGTACATGGCATAGGTGGCGATATGAAGGACCAATTTGCATGGATAGGCCGCATTATAGGAGTTGGCAATCTTTTGTGGGCCTATGTGGGTGGCAAAATCTCTCTCCATGACTTGAAGTTCGAGGCCAAGATGTGGCTCGACTTCATTTGTGTTGAGTCATCCTCAAAGAATGAGCACGAATTAGGTCTTGAAGCCACCATTCTTATTGCTTGCATTATGTCAGGGGTCCCCATCAACTTAGAAGTGAGCTCAGCAGATGAAGAAAGAAGGCCCAACAGTCAGGTACTTCCATGCCATATCTTGTTTGATCTCCCAACTTTGTGAAGCGGTAGATGCCTCTTTTCGACATTCTCCTTCCTCTTCTCTAGGAGTGATTGATATTGATAGGAAGAGAGACAATGAAGCACTGGAAGTAAAATGGAAGTGCATGCAAGCTTTCAACGTGCAAGAAGAAGCCCTTTCTCACAGGTCAGCCCAATCACCAATCCCCAAATTCAATGTGCCTCGGCGACATGTCGGGCCAAACTAGAGATGACATGACCCGGCCAAAGTTTTCTCCACCTCCTCCATATTATTATCCAAGTGGTCTCCATCGCCTCGTGGGGCAAACTCACATGAAAGCCAGCTTCAACTTTGGCCAAGAGCCTCCCGACACTCATTTCCAAAACAATCAAGAAGGAGCTCAAATCAATGTACGAATGTAGCTACTTGCAGAGGGTGGATGTAGTAGAAGGGGCAGTCACTTCCCTGCGAAATGAAGTGTAGGAGTGGAAGTCGTACTTTAGTCTGAGTGCCCGACGCAGGCGCCTTGGATCTTTTGCAATGGATGCTCCGTCTTGACTAAAATTTAATTGATGACTTGTTTGAAGATGAGCGATGAACCCGTTGGGCACAGTTATTCTAGTGAGTGATGTTTGGTGAGGCTGAGGCTGACAATAAAGCGGGTGACCCGCACAGGGAGTTCCTTGTCCCTTTCCTTTTTTGCATATTTACATTAGGGACAATGTATGATATTAAAGTGGGGGAGGGATGGCGTTGTTGATGGAAGGAGATTTGTTTCTTGTGAAATTTTGATGTTTTGATTTGGTTTGGTAAGTCGGCTTTGTCAGGCTATTGTGGTTTATGATTTCCCTTGTCAGGTGTGTTGTTTTATGAATGAATGAATGAATTGAGTTGTTTCTTTGTGATTGGTATTTAGTGACCAAATGGGGTCTTTTGTTCTAAGCATTATATTTTGAAATTTTTGAATGAGATGACCCAAAAAAATCGTGTTTCATTTTCGCCTTTATAAATAGTAGTGTAGAGGTAAAACTCCAAGGGTTTCTTTCGACGTGGTTCTTTCCCAAGGAGCAGTCTTCATTTTAGTTATTTTTGTTGTCGAGCCGGGTTTGTCGTTTCCCAATGATGGATTAGTGGTGACATTTTAAGGAAATACCCATGCCATGCCACTTTGGGTGTGTTGTGAAGTTGTTTTAAGAGCTTTCCAACTAAAATTTTTATTGTGTTGAAATGAAAATGTGAAAACAAGGGCATGAGGTGAAGATAATTAGCAAATTTTCTTGTAGCATAGTAATCTTGGTCGTACATTGTAAATTCCCTACTTGACTTATGATATTTTCTTTCTTGATATTAATGTGATGTTTGTTTGGGAAAATAACTCTTGTAGACCCTCTAAGGGTGATTCTTTGTATAGCGAGATATTTTGAATCTTGTGCATTACATCTTGTGTGAAACTTGCCCCAAATGTGATTCAAGTCAAAATCCTAGATAGCCAGTTGCACCAAGAAAATGAGTTTAGGCCTTTAGTTGGCTAGCCACTTTTACCATATGCCCTCCATGATCCATTATCCTTGTTAGCCAATTTTGAGCCTTAAACCTTTCATTAGCAACACATTACATGCCTTAAGACCATTCTTAATACCTCTTTAAATGCTAATGACAAAGATAAGTGCTGAAGTAACAAGGCCTAAGAAGAGGGAATGAGAAAAGCGGAGTGACCGCCTAAGTTTTGGGGTATGTAAAACAAAGAGGAGAACAGAATCATAGTGAGGAAGGAGCGTCATATTTTGTCAAAGTGCACAAAAAGATGACTAAAAAGGAAAAGACTATTTGTGCGGGTGGTGTTCCTCTTGAGGTAATAGAGGAGTATTAAAGAAATAAAAGGAATCAACAGAAACGAAAGAAAATAAGGTTGAGTGAACAAAATTGATGTAAGGCATGTCACAGCATTAGGGAGGATTTAGTCACTTCCTGTAAATGCTCATCCTAACGACCTTAAGCCGACTCACAGCCCTCAAGTCATGATTCTAGATTACCTTCTCTACATTAGTAAAACTACGTAAGGGCAAGCCTATGGGTCAAGTGTATGCATGAAGATATCTTTTGGGAGAGTGAGTTGCGAGTGTCTCTTCAATTAATCAGTATGCATTCAAATGATCAAGATCAAGAGAATAGGGTTCATATATTGGGTGAGTGGCATCATTCCTTTTAGGGATGCAAGAGCATTTAGAATTAAGGTGGACATAGAGAAGGAGTGAAAACTCTAAGGCAAGCTTTGGATTTTCAATAGTTATACTTGAATGCTATATGTATTTACTTGGTTGAAAAATGCCCTTATTAGCGATTAATGATTCCTTTCAAAAAGCTGCCCGATATGGTTTGCTGCTTGAAACATCTTCATTGGTTTGGTCTTCACGGGTGTTTTTTTCTCTCTTCGGTGAGCGTGGTGGGTATTTTTGGGTTATCATAGTCAGTGACGGAGTCTAGTGTGAAAGAGATGTAACATTTTCCTCAATAGTTGAATTATCGCATTACTTGAGGACACATAATGATTCAAGATTGGGTTTTGATGAGTGGTAATTTACCAACTCATTAGACTCTAAACTTGAATTTTTTTCGTTCGAGTTGATATTTGGATTTTTATTCCTTTTTTGCTTTAGTTGTGTGCATATTCCTAAGTTTGAAGAAAAGAGCAAAAATGGAGCAAAAGGAGGAAGTGAGAATAGTGGCAGGTCGCATGTATATGATGAAACATGAGCTAAGAAGCCTAATGTGCTATCTCGAGAGGTTGCATGCCCATGGGAGGGTTCACGGCTCGCCCCGTGTTGAGTCAATTCCGTCGCCTGGCCTCAGAAATTCTTGAATTGCTTTTGAAGATCCGGTGGTTCACAGATTGGCATCAATAAACGCCCGGGTGAACACGCCAAAGTTCCTTTGAAATGAGTGCGGAAGAAGAAGATGCTCGAGGTTCACAGTTTCATTGAGCGAATCGCGCCTTTGGCGGTTCTAGAATGGGTTTATTAGGTATAATCATCCAGCACTAAAAAGGAGGTGAAATTACCCTACTTTTCAGGGTATAAACTAGGAAAAGTACTCTGCGAAACGAGAGAAAGAAGAAAAGAGAGAAAAAGAGGATATAGAGATAGGGGTGAGATAACATCCAAGTACATCACATCACTATTTCCTCTTTTAAGTCGAAAACAATCTTTTAGGCGAGAAGAGATTTTGATTGAAACTTGTAGAAAATACTCTGCACTATTTTCTTCTTTGTTGTCAATAAAGCTTGCTCATTGTAGTTGAAGATAATTGTGCATTTGATTTATCTACTCTTATTATTGAATTCATTGATGCTATTGATTAATGTGTTTTTGAATTTCTTAACTATGAGTAGCTGAAAACGATTAACTAGAGGTGTGTGATGATGAATACTTAATTGGAGTGGAAATTTGCTAAGTCATCTTCATAATGTTTAATTAACTGTAAATCTGTAGATTTCCTTCAATATATTAATGAAGATTCCATTGATGATGATATGATCTATACTTGCTTGATTGTTTCTCGGGAGAGAATAATTGAAGTATAGAGAGGAATCTAGTGGTAGGTATGGATAAGAGATTGTAAAATTAAATATAAATAACTTGGGAGTACTTCCTCCTTCCTAATTAGCAGCTAATAGCTAGGAATAGTGAAAGCTGTTGATCAAGTAATTCGGGTTGAGCTAAATCGCATCTAGATTTTGAAAAATAGGGTAGTCAATAAGTGAGAAGCTGAGATATCTACTTCCAGATTGGCCCATATGTTGAACTTATGAGATGACCTGGCCTATCTCGATCTAGTTGGTATTTTATCTACACCGCACCTCTAGTATTTTACACTATTGTCTTGACTTAGGCGATCTTATTTACTTTTAGTTGATGGAAATCAATTTGTATAATTCTCTACAAAGTTTAACCCCTATTTTACTTGTTTTTATATTAAATCTATATGGTGCAAGCTAATATCAACACGGGTATATTCTTTGAATTAGAAATATTTTGAGCCCATGGTGTCCGCGGGTCGAGGCAGCGAAACGTCCATGATACTTAGGATGAACCTGACTTCCTTAGTCCACTATAAAGAACCATTGGCTAAACGGCGCCTCATGGGTCTCCACTTTCGTTCTGCCAAATCTTGCCCGATGCTTAACTTTTGAACCCTTCAATCATTTTCCATCCAATCTTTATAATTTCTTTCCTTATCTTAGAATAGATGTTGATTTTCTTTCCATTATCAGAAAACAATTCAAAAATAAATATTTTGTGTGGCTCTTACATCGCTCTGCATATTATGTCTCATCCAAACATCCAAGCAAAGGGAAGGCCCCGATCACATCTAAAAGCAAGGGCAAGGGAAAAGAAAAGGCGACCATAGCTCCCACCATCACCAAGGAAGCCATTATCTTTTGTGTCTTAGGACAGAAAAGAAGCGGTATGTTATTTGTGAGGGCTCTCTACCACGGTAAGAAGAGCTTCAACAGGTAGGGCTACGGGGTGAGCTTTCCTAACATCATGACGCAATTCCTTGACTGCCGTGGCATTTCTTTACCAATCCTTCAAGACTTCTACACTAGCCTAGTGCACGAGTTCTATGTATCATATCAGGCCAGGAAGGGAGAGCATGAAGCATAAAATAGTGAAAAATTCCCTTATGTTCCCTTAGTTACAGTGAGAGTATGAAGTGACATTATACGGTTACCATCGATTCTTTGTGTAGGAGGATGAGATTGACCTTGGAACTACGTATGCAACTAGAATCTGCAACAAAGAGTATCGATTAGTTGGATAGCTCCCACTATTCTTACATCGACACCTTTGCAGGCTATGGGTGGTGAGATCTCTAGGCATGACTGAAGTTTGAATCCAAGTTGTGGCTTGATTTCTTTTGACACATCATGCCTTCGAAGAATGAGTAAATGGTAAATCTAGAGCGGTCATCCTTATCACTTGCATCATGACAGGATCCTCATAAACTTTGGGGAAATAGTGGCTATTCAAATGAAAGAAAGGTGAGGCAAGTTGGAACTGTGCCTTACGTTGACTTATCCTTTTACCTTCGGCCGGGAGTGTCTTTTCCCGGATGAGGCCCCAGCTACGCTACTGGTGTAACACCCAAAGATATAAGACTAGACCCAAAAACTAGTGAGTTTAGATATTTAAATGCCCCGGACTTTTGGGCTAAGTTTTGAACCGTACTAGATGTGGATGGTCTCGCCCAGTAAGTCTGGATACTAGGTGTTAATGTCAATCCCAAAGTGTTAGATGTTCAATGGATGCAAATTAAGGTCATAGGAACATCTAGCATAAAAGTTAAGTTTAGAGCCTTCTTACCGATTCGATTTTTGTACAAGTTCTAGCAAGGGTCAACTTCTAGACTATAGATCCCATTTTACACAGTGTTTTGGTAATTTATTATATAAATTTAAGACGCTGATTCTTCTTACATCGACCCATCAATCAAGTTTGGAGTAAAACGTTATGAGAAATTTGGTGAAACTGCATCAGCATCACCGAACGATTCATTAGGTGACTCTGAATTCCGATCACCTAAGTCGTTAAGTGACTTTTCATAGCCAACTTCAGTTTGAGAGGGTACTTCCGACTAGTCATGTGACATTAAGTCACCTCAGAATTATTAGTGACTCGTTAAATGGAAATTTCTTAAATCAGTGAACTTCACAGGTGGACTCACAACTCGTCATTACCTCACGAGTCGTGATGTCCCTCACTTAAAGGGTGGAAGGGGTCCTTTCCTACAAAATTTTAGGTGTTTTCGTAGAGTCTGTTTCTAACGTCTAAACTACGTCAATTTGAGTATTGGCCCAGGACATTTTAAGGGTTTCTTCAATTAATCTCATTCTCTCAAGATACCCTCTCAAACCCTTCTTCCTGCTCTCTCTCAAGGTTCAAGAATTTTCAAGGTATTATTCAAAGATTGCAAGTTCAAGTGGGAATTCTTGAAGCAAGTATGCGGGTTTTCAACAAGGATATTCCTTTATCCTTGTGCCCCCAAAATGTTTTATCAAATCCAATTTCGTTATTCTATAAAGAATGACCTAGGGTTTAAATTTGATGAGTGATTTGCAATGTTTTATTGAATTCTAAAACCTACTAGAATTATAGGCTAATTATGATTATAAACTATTTGAATGTCTTGAATTATGTGGTAGATGGTGAAAATATATAATGTTAGAACATTCTTCATAGAAGGGCTTGAATGATGATTGGGGTTTTATTTTTAATCAATTGAATACATGACTCACATTCATGAATGAAATATGTGAAGATTGTAAGAATTCCCTAATAGTTAGCGTGCACTATTTGCTAAATATATAGTGAGATTAGGCGTAGGGCTTGATTAATTGAATATAAAATATGTATTCTCATATGCTTTAGTGAACTGATTAGGTATAGGTAAAATTTATGATAATAAACCATTATGCGTCATTCTCATGAATTAAGGGTAAATCTTAAATGGGTCTTGAAATGAAAATGTATGCTCGTCTATAGTCTGTTGGCAAATGTATAAGTTATGATTTAAGTATATGGCGTTTAAGTAAGTAGAATATACCAAAATCAATGTCACGTATGTTAAGGTGCGAATTAGATCAATTGATCATGAATAATCTATGTTATATGTCGAATAATGTGATTTGAACTTACATGTTGTGGAAATATTATGCATGATGTAGATCTAAAGATGCTCACTAATGTAGACCTTTAGAAGAAATACTAATATGGCTCCATGGCAATCATGGAATTATGATGATATGAATGATATTTCAGAATATTGGAAGCCTTTTATTAGTAGAAAGTAGCTAATCCTTTCAGGAAATGAATGTTGTATGATGAAACAGTGTATGTTCATGTTTCCGACTAATTTGTAGTAGCATAGACCGGATATATAATGAGATCAAATTTACTCCTCATCTTCTAGTCAGCGGAGCTCTCTGTAGAATGTCTCCCTTGTTCAGTCAGGATCCTCTATAGTAGAGTGATTCCCTAGTTCAGTTAGGATCCTCCATGGGACCTAGTTGACCGGGATCCTCCATGGCAGTGACTCCCTAGTTCCAGCAGGGATCCTCTATAGCATAGGTGACTCCCTAGTTCAATCGGGATCCTCAAGCAAAGTGACTCCTAGCTCAGTTCCAGGATCCTCTATAGCAGAGAGTGACTCCTAGCTCAGTCGGATCCTCCATGGAGAGTGAATCCCATGTTCGGTCGGGATCCTCCATAGAAGGAAGTGACTCCTTAGTTATGTTATTAGTATGATATAGTTCCGTACTCGAATTTCATATTACATCATATTTTAAAAAAATGAGAATCGAGAGATAGTTACTAATAATCCCGATGCAGTGTGTGATCTTTGGTTTCAGATTCAGCACTCATTAAACTTAGAATTTGACCCTTATGCATGAGTTTGATGATGTTTCACAATATGAGATCCAAAACAAAGTTTCATGTATATATGTGTATGTGACTCTGAAAGTTGTTGCATATTCATCGATTATATTGATGTACTTTTTATCTCCTTATCGTATATTGTATATTTAGTTGTTTATGTTTACCCTCATGCTCAATACATTCCAAGTATTCACACCGCATGCCTTTTAGGCCTCATTTCATGATAGGTCCGAGGTCTCAAGGCTCGGCCTACGTGGTTAAGATATGCTTCATTCCCTCTCAAGCTTGCTGGTGAGTCCTCATCTCCGAGGACGTTATTTATGTTTATACTTTCTTTATTTTTAGTTTTAGTACTGTTGAGTTAGTGGGGGCTGTGACAACTCGTGGTTGTAGAAGGCTTTTTAGACTTGTCTAGATAGATTAAGCGTTGTATTAAAGTGTTTATTTCAATTGATTTGTATTTGACTCTGCATTAGCTTTCCCTCATTTATGTTGAAAGTTGTTTCTATTGTTAAGTGATATGCTATTATTATTCCATGGGTCGACTTGGAGCCTTTTCGGGGTTCAGCAGCCGTGTTACGGCTGGCGTAAACTCGGGTCTCAAAGATTAGCGGTGTGATCCTTATGGATAGGAAAGAGGGATGCAGATGCTCCCAAGAGTAACTGGAAGCAGATGCAAGCCTTTAAGGTCACTGCCCCCATGGCCTCCGATCTCAACATGCCACACCTTGAGGCATCGGGCCGAGGCTTACGGAAGCACCTATTAGGGGAGCCTTACCTCCTCCCACATCTTCTCTCCCAAGCGGCCTCCACAAGCTCACGGAGATGGAACAGTCCCATGAGAGCCAACTATAAAAAATTTGCAAAATCTCCCTGCTCTGATTAGCAAGACGGTGAAAAACAAGATGAAGTCGATGTATGATAGCTTGAGCAAGTTGTGCTCTCACGTGGATGTTGTGGAGGGTTTGTCATTTCTCTCAGGCTAAAGTGAGGAATGGAAAGGTCGGACATCAATGCACAGGTTCCGACATGAGTGCACTAGACGCAACTATGGCTGCCGCATCTTACAACAGAGGCCCCATAAATGACTTGCTCGAGGGCTTAGGGGATGATAAGGAACATGCGGGAGATGATGGCCATGATGGGATCTTGGCTAGAGAGGATGATGATGATAATGAGTGACCACTTTAGGGAGTTCTTACCCTCACTTATTTTCTATGCATACATTGGGGACAATGTATTATTTTAGTTGGAGGTGCGATGAATGTCTCTTTTGTAGTTATTATTGTTGATTTTGTGCCCTTGTCGAGCTTTTATTGGCGAATGTTGATGTTGCCTTGTCAAAATGCGTTTATTTGAATTTGTACTTGGTTGTTGAGTCATTTTGGGCTCGAGATGAATGAAATGAAATTGTTCTTGATTATTGGTACAAATGATTGGGTCTTTGTTTAAATTTCAAATACTTCATACCTAAGTTTGATTTTCGTCTTTGTGAATAATAGTTAGCGAATAAACTCGAGGGTTTCATTATACAAAGACCCGGATCAATTTTTTTCACTATTGTCGAACCGGGTGACATTTTCCAATGATAGATTGTGAGACCATTTTCTTATGGGAAAATGCCATATTTTTTAGTCTTGTCAAAATTGTTTTTAAGAGGTACCACCAAAGATTTTGTGTGGGATAGAAATATGAATTTAGAAGAAATGGGCATTTGAAATGGAAAATGTAGCACTCTCTTGTCATACATTCCATTCTTGTTTAATAGTTGATTCACATGCTCAATTATCTTTATTCAAGATTTGGTTGTGATAATGGTGTGAACTCCTTGGCGTGTGATGCCTTGTGTGGTGAGATTGATTGAATGATTCTCATGCATATACGTTTGTCTAGAACTTTTCATCAAGGAAAGATTCTAGATTTAGCTGCATAGAACATGATTTTAGATTTTCTATTGCTAGTCACTTTACCAAAATGACCTCCTTAAACATCTTACCTTTGTGATGTTAAGCCTTTTAACCTTTTTAGAGTGACACATTACAAACCCAATGACCCTTGTTAATCCTCTTCTTTGGCACCCATCCTCTAATTACTAATGATGAAAGAAAGGAAAAAGATAAAAAATATAAAAAAACTAAAAAAAATAAAAAAAATAAAAAAAATAAAAGCCTAAGTTTGGGGATTTTCAAGAAAAGGAAGAAATGTGAGAGTTTCAATGTAGGTAGAACCAATTGTGATTCAAGCCAGGATAGAGTTGGTTGGTTGAAGAACCTTGAATCATTGAAAAAGAAAGAATAGTTTAAGGTATTTACCTCTTGCTTAGATGAGGCTATAGCGAAATCCAAAGGAGTTATAAAGGTGGCTCTAACTAAATAAAGTGAGGAAAATAATGAACAAGGAGAGATAAGTTTCAACGAGGTGGGGATGTTGCGTGATTTGCTTAACAAAAGCATTAGGGAGGTTCTAACAACTAGAACTCATTGTTTACCCTGCAACCTTGCCTTCATTATTACCCAAGTCTTGGTGATTTTGAGTGTAGCAACTCTACATTAATGGTAGAGTTTTGAAGGGCAAGCTTCCTGGGTTAATTATGTGCATGGAGAATCTCACTGTGATAGTGAGCGTTATTGTATTATTCTATAATCCCTTGTGAGTGGATTTCTTGATGATAAAAAGGAATTCACTATTCTCATAGTGGTATTACCCCTTGAAGAACATGCTTGTATTGGTGTAAAGATATGATTGGGATATGAGTGTTGTGAGCTTCAAGGAAAGCTTTTAATGTAAACTTGCAATGATATGACATGCTTTGTGCGCTCATTTTGATAAACCATGCCCTTGTTTTGAAGAATGAAAAAAATTTAGTAATCGTGCGTATTTATTGTGGTTACCTCTTGTAAACTTTTGTGTATTTTGTGGAGTCTCTTCTCTTTTTCTTGTGTTGGCGTTTTGGAGTTTGTCTTAGGCTCAGTGGTCCTTGGTTCATAGACTCATAGGGTATAACATGTTTTTCCATTTGCTCAGCTATAAAGACTTACCTTACTTGAGGACAAGAAATTGTAGTTCAAGTTTGGGGGTATGAAGAGTTGGTAATTTACCAACTCATTAGGCTCTTAGACATGCGTTTTTGTTTAGTTTTCAAGTCATTTAAGTGGATTTTATGCCCTTTTTTCTTGATTTTTACAGGTATTTAACTTGAGTAGAGGAAGCATGAAATTGAGCAAAGAGTATGAAATTTCATATGAGGATCGGCGCTCAACCAAAGAACACCTGCTGACCCTGAGATGCTCTTGTCTTGAAGAGGATCGTCTCTCGAACGACCACGAGACCAGCAGGCAAACCGCCAGGTTATAGCCACGGCCCCACTCCTGAACTCACTGGCCACCAGATGTGACAGAGTGGCAGACCGAGGATCAGCACCGGCAGACCACGGATCAGCACCGGTGGACCACGGATCGGCTCACTTACGGCGAACCACTTAGGTAACACGAAGTGATAGCCATCAGAAAGGAAAAAGCATCAGCTCAGAAAATGAGGTGCATTTTGTACCCTATTTTTGTACCTTTCTAAAAAAGGGAAGAACTAAACATTCCATTATATTGAATATTAAGTAGAAAGTAGAGAGAAGTTTTTGAATTGTAGAGAAGTCTTCATCTTCTTCTTTGAAAAGGTAGAAGAAAGTCATTGGAGACTAGAACCTTGTTCTTGATTTTTCTTACTCATTTGTTGATTGGATATTGAACTATTACTTAATGCAATGTCTTCTTCTACTTACATGAGTAGCTAAATTCCTTGCTACGGGTGTGTGAATGATTTGGATTGATTTGGATTGGGTATTATTTAATTGATATTAAGATTTATTCAAATATATAATTCTAGTGGATTGTATTTACTCACTCTAGTTTTGCTTGAAAAAGAGATGTAGTATGGGTGAAAATACTAAGTAGGTAATTGGGTGTTGATCATATGGGTTTTGGGGGCTAGAGATAACCAAAACACGTTCACACCCCCATTGTATCAAAAAAAAAAAAAAAAAAAAAAAGAAAACCTAGAAATAATTTGATTCTTACCCATGTTTTTAACGGGTTGTTGTGAAAGGACTTTGGAGTTTGAGAAAACCGAGATATAAGGAACCTAATTGGTTCAAAAAAATTCAGTGCCACCTTTTCCACAACTAATTATACTATTAGATAATTCTAGGAGCTGTTCGAAATTCTAGTCTGTTGATACCCCTTCAATATCACACCGTAGTAGTTTCTCCTTTGGTATTTTCTCGCTTTGTCCATGTTTTGTGTGTGAATTTGCAGTTCAATTGACAGTTGTGATTCCCCCAATTTTTACTTTATTATTTTGAGACATTGATACAGGTTACTGATTTGATAGACAACTCTTGTGTGATCAACTACTATTCTGCAGTAAGGATTCGATCCAGGCCAAATCGCAGTATATTTGTTTGCCAACAACCATTTCCACTCCATCCTTGCGAGGTAAATTTGGATGTTATTAGGTCCTTATCCACTTTTGACCCCAGAAACTCAGGTTGGTTCATCCTGAAAAAGTCTCGCACTTTTGTCGCTGCTGCGGTCATAGCCCCACTACCTTCACGGTTGACATGGCGGTCATGGCACCTGTGCCTAAATCTTAAATGTCGCTCTGAACTCAGCATGAATGACCTGTCGAGCAAAGGATCCGCTGGTGCTGGTGGGGCTTGCTGATTCCCATCTCCATTGCCATTGTCATGGTCATTTCATTATATTCTACCATTAACTTGGTGTGGAGGCATATTTAAATGTATATAGCGATTTAGGTATAGAGAGATACTTCATTGCATGATATAGATCATAAAAGAAGGAAAATTTCCCAAAATGTCTTGTAGCCTCTTCCCCGATAGTGTGGTGTGCTTCACACTCATGGAAAAGACTACTTAACATGACTTTTAGACACCCTAGGACACACCTAATCCTATGCTCTGATACCAAGTTTGTCACATTCAAGTGGGACTCTTAATTGTGCAAGGACCTGGAACCACAGATGGTTCCAAGTTAACTCATGAATGTGTTGTTATACCCCGGGAACCCAAGGATCTTACCCGGGAGTCAAAACGAAGAAAAACTGAAAATTCACATCAGGTTGCAGGACGTCTCGGGAGGTGGGTCATGAGCGGTGATCACGAGTCGTGATGCGACTCATAGTTGCGAAATTTGGGAAAGCTCAGGTTGAGGCCACGGGCCTGACCACGGAAGTCGTGGTCAGACCTCACGACATGGGGTTATGTAGTCTACATTAGAGGGTTAGTCAAGGTTTTGAAATTGCTTAGGGGTCACGGATAGTGACACGAGTGCGTGATCGACCACCACAATTCAATGGGGTCCCCTTAGTGTTTTGGGCGTGGACTTCACGGGTCGGCGCAGTCGTCTCCTTGGAAACTACTGTGGGCACCTCGTTAGGGAGCCCTGGCAGTGTTTCCTACATTTTATTAAAGAATTATTTTAATAATTTCAAAGTTCCTAAGGCCTAAACTACACCATTTTAAGCTCTAAATAGTGTCTTATAAGGGGGATTAGCTCATTTAGGCCTCATTCATACATGCAAGTTTAAGAGAGCAGATTTTAGGGTGATTAAAGGTTTCTTCTTCCAAGTTCTTCAATTTCATCTTGGGCTTTCAAGGGAATATTAGAAATCGAGTTTTGCAGGGTGGGGTTTTTAATGGGTAGTTTAGTCCCCATCCATGCCCAATTTCTCCTAATCCATGGTTATGATTTACTAAATTCTTGTGGGTCTAACTTAATTGCATGATTCTTCCAAAATCGATATGAATATGTTGTAGCATGTCTAAATTATGGGTTTCTAGTTATTGGGCTGTTTTATTTGTTTGACTCAATATTTTGGCGATCTAAAGTTTAAAATCATAAGTGCCCGATTGGGGTTTCTATTAAAAATATGGTGATCCTTCAAGTATGATATGCATTTTCGATTTACAAGAATGTTTTCAATTACCCATGTTATTATGACTGTGTTACCAGGTATGTGGGGTTTTTAATGGGTGGTTTAGTCCCCATCCATGCCCAATTTCTCCCTAATCCATGGTTATGATTTACTAAATTCTTGTGGGTCTTAACCCAATTGCATGATTCTTCCAAAATCGATATGAATATGTTGTAGCATGTCTAAATTATGGGTTTCTAGTTATTGGGCTGTTTTATTTGTTTGACTCAATATTTTGGCGATCTAAAGTTTAAAATCATAAGTGCCCAGTTATGAGGTTTCTATTAAAGTTCATAAATATGGTGATCCTTCAAGTATGATATGCATTTTCGGATTTTAAGAATGTTTTCAATTACCCATGTTATTATGACTGTGTTTACTATAAATTCAAGAATTTCAAGCATGTATGAGTATTGGGCTATTCCCGCATATTGAGTACGATTCATGAATTATGATTTAGGCTGACTCACAGGCCCGATTTCATGGCTAGTCTTATGAATTTACAAGCATGTTATGACTATCACAATTTAACTAGCCATGCATTTCATGTATGAATTTCTATGAGCACATGCATGCTTTGGGAGTAGTACTTAACACCGAGTTGGTTTGGGTGCCTAGGTTACACCTCGAATCGCAGAACTACGTGCCACCGTAGGTATGTTTGGGACCTCCTCTGTGACTGTCCCCTATGCCCTACTGAGTCTTCATGAGTGATATCACTCCTTTCATGGTTCTACCCTTGGCAAGGTATGAACGGCCTCCCGACTANCTTTCATGGTTCTACCCTTGGCAAGGTATGAACGGCCTCCCGACTAGGTTTACAGGTCGGGCTCCATGTGTGCTCATATGGGGTATGTCGGTTGTAGAAATATCCCACTGTTCCTCATTGTTTTCATGCATGTTATGATTACGTTTCTTGGCTAAAGGCATGTTTACAAAATGCTTTTCTCTCATGTTATGACTATGACAAGTTTATGAATGTTTAGAAAACCTTGAGGCTTATGATATATTTATGATTTCAGTATGTATGATCATGATGTCCTACTCTTATGACTCTTATGTTTTTAAATGTTTATTTTACTTACGTCGCATACTCGGTATATTCCAAGAACTGACCCACATACTTTCTATATTGTATCATTTTATGATACAGGATCCGGTTCTCAAGTTCAGCCTCGCTCCTCACTTCCTTCCAGTATCATCCCTCAGTTCTACTTGGTGAATCCTCATGTTTCGAGCGCCTTATGTTCAGAATTTATCTTTCTTTCAGTTTCAGTATGTTAGGGTTAGTTGGGGTCTTGTCCCTCCAACCCATCTATTATGACTAGAGGATTTTTAGATAGTACGTAGTAGTCAGCATTTATATATGAATCTTGTATCTTCGTCTTTTCTGTTTCATGTCATGATTTCCTTTATTTCATGTTATTATGTTATGTCTTCCACTCCATATGAATAGTTTAGATGTATGCTCATGCCATGTGTCGGCTTAGGGTCTTTCGAGGCTCCTTGTCCCGTGTTTACGATCCGGGTGTACTCTCGGATCGTGACATGTGCATAGAAACTCAATAGCATAAATTAAATCGGAAACTTAAAACTTAAACATGAATAAGCGGAAGTATGAATAACATAAACGTATATCAAATGATCACATTACAACACTAAATCTCAAAGCTGAATATACTAGTCTATGTTTGAAGAGCCTCTAATATCTTATGAGATACTAGGAAAAGCTCCCCCAGCTATCTCAAAGATTGAAACCGAACTTACTACTAGAACTGAACTGATAGATGTCCTCGGATGATGAGGACTCACCCAAAATAGGGCTAAACTGGGCAGAGATGGGAGCAAGCTATCGGGGAGGCTGAGTTGGATCACCAAAACCTATATCATGAAATTATAAAACATAGAGTATGCAGTCAGTACTTAGAATGTACTAAGTATGTAGGAAAACTAAAACATTCTTAATAAATCATAAGATCATAAGAGTAAAGATTGTAAGCTGAAAACGGTATCTGAGACAGACATAATCATAAGCTGGTTATCATAACTAAACATAGTGACCCAAAATTTAGAAATAGAAATCATATGACTTTTCATAGCTGAACTAGTAATTAAAAGCTCATAAATTGATCATTGGTCAAATATTCTATAAAACATACTATCATAATATATGAACAGAAATAACTGAAAGCATGAGGAACAATGGGAGACTTGTCTTAACCGACACCATCACGATAGAGCTTACGTGATGCCCCACTAACTTGCTCAAGTGGGCAGACCCTTCCTAAGCCCTGACAGGGCAAAAATGATGGTGGTGTGGTATCACGGGTATGCCCTTGGGCGGGGAAAGCACTCTCTCAAGATGTCCCAAATATATAGCTACGTTATCACGTAGTTTATGAGACCGAGGAACCTCGGAACCCCAAGACTACTCGGTGCTTGAAACTACTCCCAAAAATATATATAGCTCATGAAGACATCTTGGGAGTCTCTACTCTAAAACATCTCAAAATATAGCTTAAATCTGAATAGAGGGGAGTCTTGACTCCAAAATATCTCTTTAAAAACTAATCTTGTAAGCTTTGTCTAAATCATAATAAAATACACATAACTTTACATGGGCTTGCCCAAATCATGAAATCATACATACTTTAAGTATATTTTATGAGTTAAAATCATGGATTCAAAAGTAAAGAGTTCACAAACATTCATGCATGCTAGATATCTCATCAAACTTGAAATCATGAATCATAAGCTTGAGTTTTCATAAACTTGCATAATAGAGCATAATTTCTAATAACTTGAAATCATGAATTTATAATCAAATTGAGGGTAAAAATCTACCCATTTAATAATATATATTAAAATGTGAGGGGATCAAATCCATAAACATATCATAGATAATTTCATAATATTGGGTTAAAATCCTAAAAATCAATAGACTCGATTAAAACATGGATTCATGAATTTTTAGAAGAATCTGTGACATGAGAGTGGAAGAAAACCCTAATTCATAGCCTACATACCTGGGTAAATTGATTCTCAAATTATCCTTGTAAGCCCAAGAGAATTGGGGAAGAAATTGGGAGAATTCAAGCTTGATCTTGAACGGGAATCTCAATACATTGCAAGCATGGGAGCCTAATGACATGGGATGGGCTAAAACCTCTTAAAATACTCCTTTCAGGGCTTAAAATGACGTGACTAAAGAGTTAGGAGCATGAGAGATTATGAAAACACCCCTAATGAACCGACTGGAAAGTGGCACTGCTAGAGCTAACGAGTGACCTAATGGCTCGTTAGGTCACTTAATAGCTCATCCTAACCTTCCATTGTCACTGGATAGAATCCCAAATTTCTTATATTGACTCGACGTCTCTGTCACGACCGGAGAATACACCCGGATCGTAGACACGGGACAAGGAACCCCGAAAGGCTCCAAGTTGACCCATGGCACAATCATCTTATAAAATTAACATAATAAACATTCAACATCATAACCCAACGAAAGAAAATAACGAAAGTCTTATATGATCCATAAAGACAATTTACTAATACTTTAAATACAACACTGAATTTGTCTACATAAGCCTGAAAGCCTTCTAAAAAACTGATGAGTTGCTAGGACAAGCCCCTAGCTAACTCCAAAAGTCTGAAAATTGAAGCATAATAAAACAGGAATATAAGTCACATCCTCGGAAGATGAGGACTCACCACTAGCAACTGAGAGAGGAAGGAGCGTATCTAGCCACGCGGCTGAACCTGGAGACCTGAATCTATATCATAAAATGATATGGCATAAGAGGCGTGTGGTCAGTACTTTGAATGTACTGAGTATGCAGGAAGAGTAATTAAACTAACTCATAAATATATACAAGAAGGAGGTAATGTAAAGACACATTAATAGTAATGTAACTAAAATGAGATACAACAACCTTATATTAGGTTCACATATTCATATCAACATAACCATATTATAAGGACATACATCACTAAAAGATCAACTGATGGGTAAAAGTAATAATTGGAAACAATACTAAGGTACGACGCCGTGACTGATTTCAAGAGGGTCCTTGACTGTCTAAGGGAAACATTCTTACTAGCGAGAATCCCTGTCTGTCGAAGGAAAAGAAGGACCTGATATAGAGAGTCACTGACTGTCTAGGGATGTAAGTCCCGACCGAATAAGGAGAAACATGCATGGATAGTAGCTATGGATGTGAGTCCCAACTGACTAGGGAGACATTCTTACTAACGAGAATCCCGACTGACTAGGGAAACATTCTTGCTAACAAGAATCCCGACTGTTTAAGGAAACATTCTTGCTAACGAGAATCCCGACTGACTAGGAAAATATTCTTGCTAACGAAAATCCCAACTGACTATCGTTAAGCTAAATCACAACAGCTAATCTGAGACAAGGACATTAACTGATTTTCCTCATACAACACTCTCATCAACAGGATGGGGCTACTTTCTAATAACAACAAGCCCAATAGTTGCAATATCATTCTCATGCGTTATCACCATAATTCACCTCATTATGGAGTCAAATCAATGATTATCTCAAGAATCTTATGGTAACGAGCATTCTATAGATTCACATTATGCATTATACAATCATGACATTACGAATTACAAGTTAATCTCATTCAACATGCAATGTGAGATCATACATGGTTTATAAAATACAACTCATACTCTATCAAGATACAAGGCTTTGCTTATTTAGATCTACAACATTCCACACACTTGTCACAACCACTCCTTTGGGAACTCCTTAGCCACGGGCGTTTTAGATTCCAAGAATTTTTATAAAAACAATTTTAGTAAGGGAAAAACAATATAGAATCTGCCCAAGCTTTGAAGTTCAATAATGGAGATGAAATCTTGTCATGCCCAATACATTAAATATAGAACATAGTGATGACACATAATATACCTCAATTACTCAAACCCACAACTTTTACTCAATCCGACATGGTCATCAACATCATAATCACGTTATTAGGGTTAGTTTAGCAATATTCTCATACTTTCATCATGATCAAGAATTTCTACGGTAGTTTAAGAAGAAATGAACAATTTCCTTGCAACACTTAATTCAAGTTAAGATGAACATACTACACCCATACATACTCAACCCATACTTCTACAATTTCATCATTTTCATACATGAATATGCAAATTAATCGAACAATAAGAAACACCCATTCAATACTCAAGCCAATTTACGAACGACATGACACCCGCATAAATCCCCAACATATAACCCCCATCCCAAATAACCCATGACATAAACATTTGAAATGAATTCCATCATTGCAGTAATTATTGGCTTTTATGGAAAGAATGAGGAAGAAATTATCCATTATTCAAACCCTAGATCATGATATTCTAGAAAATTTAAATGGGGTTCTCATTGAAAATATTTTGGGGCAATAGGATGGAAAAATATCCTTGTTGAAGTCCCGCATACCTGGTAGAATAAAATCCCGATTGAAAATCTCACTTGAAACATGAAGAACACCTTGGTGAAACCCCTAGGACTTTTTAGAAGAGAGGAGGAAGATGGAGATTGAGAGAATCAGGGTTTAGGCTTAGGAAAACCCTTAAAAACGTCCCCAAACATGTCCAAAATGACATCACTTTAAATCAAGGACTGTGGATTTTACCAACCTGCCCTTGAGAAAATCTAAAAAATTGCCCAAACTGATGCCACGGCTCACCCGACGACTCGTTGCCACACCTGACGATTCGTTAGGTGCATTTGTTAAGTCTACTAGAAATTCTCCACCTCCAGGACATGACTAACGTGATGACTCTTCACTAGACCCGGCGACCCGTCATTCCTTTTCGTTAAGTGTACTGGAAATTTTCATAGAACAAAAACTTCTCCCTCCTAACGACTGACTAGACTAGTCGTTGCCACTCCTAACGAATTGTTAGGTTATCCATCACCACTGCTTCCTGACCTCCACCCATGACTGCACATGACGACTCGTGGCATCCCACCACGAGTCGTTAAGTCTCCCGTCCTGAGATATTTTTTCCAGCTTTTCTACACTTTCAAATTATACTTCCCGTGTCTATTCTTAGTCCCTCCGGGCTATTACAGTCTCCATTTAACGACTCATCATCACAACTAACAGGTCTCTTAATGACTCGTCCAGTACCTCTAAATCTTAAGGTTTCCAAGCATTCCTCCCAACCAACGACACACCTAACAAGTCATTAGGAGAAACCACAACTCGTTCCTCCACTCACTGCTCTCTTGGATTTCAACACTTTCTCCTTCACTACACACTTAATGGGTCAACCCATGACTTGTGCGGAGTCATGATGACTCATTGTCTCATCCGTCATCACTAGCTAATGATAATATTACCCCAAACTCGGGACCACTTAACGGGTCACTTAATGACCCATTAGGCCACACCACGAGTCATAGGATGACTTATTCTATGATCTGGTGCAGATTTTTCTAGTTTCTCCTTTTCAACCCTCGAGTCTGATCTTAGGGACTTTTAGGGTGTTATATAGAGGTATCTACTCGCGAGGTAAATTAGACTCTTTAAAAGACAGTTAATACGTAGCGGAAATATTGGGCAATCAAGTCAGATGATGCATTATGTGCTTACAGAACTGCATACAAAACACCTCGGGACTTCACCTTATCGTTTGGTGTATGGTAAGGCTTGTCATCTTTTGAATTGAGCACCAATCATATTGATCGATTAAAAATCCAAATCTCTATTTGGAGTTAGTAGAGCAGATATGAATGTTGTAACTACACCAGCTGGAAGAATTTTGATTGCATGCTTATAAAAATTATAAACTCTACAAGTAGAAGAGAAAGAATTTGTATGACAAACACATCATACCTCGCTCATTTGAAATGGGTCAAAAAGTGCTCATATTTAATTCAAGGTTGAAGACATTCCTTGAAAAGCTAAAATCAAAGTGGTCGGGTCCATTTGAAGTGGTGAAAATGACTCCGCATGGAATTGTCGAGTTATAGAGGGCAGATAAGACCTCTACGTTCCTAGTGATTGGCCAATGTGTAAAGCACTATTAGGATAATTATATATATAGGGAAAAGACCTCAATTTCCTTATTGAATGATTGATTTGAGGTCCATTGCACTGCAGCGTTAAATCAAGCACTACTAAGGAGGCAACCTATGATTGTAATACACTAGTGAAAAATGCAAAAAAGAAGTGTTGTGCCACGACCAACAAATAAGGAGCTTGGTGGGAGGAAACCCACCTTTCTAACATACCTTGTTATTTGTGTAGCAATTTATAAGTACTGGTAAGTCAAGGCCATGATTGGTGAGCAAAAAATGAGTGAAGAATAAGCCTAATAAACAAAGTCAGAATGGGGGTAGTGAGTGGCACATTTCGCTAGGAAGTAAACTCCTGAAAGTTCAAAATGCATAGCCTGGTGGACTAACTAGCATGCTACGCTAGGAGCATAAGTTCATTTACACAAAAATTGGGCAGCTTTGTTCACTTACTGGTGCTTAGTGCCACGACATAAACTTCCTGCCACACAAAAATTGGGCAATACACATTGGCTAACGCGCTGCGACAAAGGGAAATCAGGTAAAAAATATTTACGGGTCCAAGGGTCTACCTGAACCAAGGACCCCAAATTAAAACAAACCCTTTAATATTTTCCTCATTCACTCCCCCCTTCCCTTCGTATCTCTCTCTCTCTCTCAACTCTTGTATTTTTTTCTTCTTCTTCTCCATTCCTCTCCTTCGAGTTTTTGCAAAGTTCAATTTCTCCCATCGCAAGATAAGTAATCTCTTCCCTGCATCTCTATTACGACATATTCACATAGGTTCTCCCATCCCCTTTTCTTCCCTACATAACCTAATTCTCTCCATTATTGGGAAAACCCATGAACATGAAGAAAGTTGGTCAATCATGACTTTAAATTCATGGGTATGTCAATCAATTAGAATATTTTGTTGTTCTTGAATTGTCTTGTGAGTTCTGAAGTCATGGGTATTTCGGTGAAAATTTCAAGACGCAGATTTTGTGAAAATTAGTGAAATTGTTAGACTTGAAAGTAATATATTGTGATGAGATAAGCTTGAACTTGATTTTATTAGGTGGATATGTGAAAACTATGGAGATTTCATTATTGTGGATATTTTTAAAAATTGTTGAATGTAAGGCAAAATGCGTACAAGTTGAAAGTCTTGAGTGCATTGAAATTGTTGCTCAAGAAGGCTTGAAAAACTTCACTTGGTTCTTAGTAGTGTGACATTAAGCACAAATGGTGAACTTTTGTAATTGTTTATGTATGCAATGGTATAAAGATCATGTTTCCTTTACTAGTTGGTGCACAGAGTGTGTTATGGATACTTGAAATTTGAAAGGATACTCTTGAATGTGCGGATTGCATAGTACTTGAAAGATATTTGAATATGGTGTCATAGTTAATAGTTGTTATTGAAATTGGGCAAGTTTGAGTGTCCTATTAGTTAAAGTACCGACATCATCCTAGGAAATTAACTGTAGGGTCTGTTTCGATACATTAAACACCTAATTAGCTATCCCTCTTAACATATGGACTAATTTTTTCTACATGTTCTGGGTGACAGGTACTATGGCACCTAAAGCTCCTAAGAGTAAAAGTGTAGGAACCACAAGCAAGAGTATTAAGCAGACAAGAAAAGGAGAAGCAGGAGAATCATCAATCCCAAAAGAGCCACCAGTAAGAAAATTTAGAGTCAACGTGGTTGAGCAACACTGTTTGAAATGGCTTGGGAATCAAAAGGAGGCTAAATATTATCCCGAGGACTAAGTTGATGAGGGGTAGCTGGGAATGGAATTTCCCGCCATTTGAGACACTATTTGTGGCTTGGAGTTAGGATATATATTTTCAAAGCCAGGAGAGTGCAATCTTACCATGGTTCATGAATTTTATGCGAATTGGAACACCACACCAAGCTATAGCCTGAGGGTGAATCTAAGGGGAAAAGTTATCCATTTTTCTACCAAGACATTCGATGATTTCCCTAGCACACCGCATGAGGATGTCGAGTAATACTTTCAGTTGGGAGAAAGGAAACCATATTATAAGATCTGCCATACACTTTATAGTGATCACTCAATATCCCGCTGGGCAAGAGGTAATAAGGGTACTCACTCAAACCTCCATTTTCCACAATTATCTAGAGTTGCGTGGGTTTGGCTGAAGATTATGTGTGCTTCACTCCTTACAAGAAAGCATACTTTAGAGGTTACCAGATATTCGGGTGATACTAATCTATATGTTGATTGAAGGGATTCCTATAAATGATCAAGCTATTTTGAGGGATAACATTAGTCGGTCTAGAGACAACTAATAATGGAGGTACTACTATGGTAGTTTGTTTAATCGATTCTTGCAATAATATGATGTTGAGGAGGATGATGCAAATCTCTACTTACCATTGGTAGGTCATTTAGCAGGCTAATTGATTGATGTGACTATGACTAAGAGCTCAACATGTCGAGTGGACGCACACACACTCTCACCAAGCGCCAGGCTAGGGATGATAGCTGGAGGGGACAAATGTATAGTATGTTTGACTTGCATCTAAGGATTGGAGGTCGACCTGCAATCAATGAGGAGATGCATCACTTGAGGAGCAATATCCATTGACAGAGAGTGTTATGCTTATATTTAAAGTGGGACTGGCTTTTGTAGAGCCACTTGATGATGATGAGCCGACAGTTCTGGCTAACGATGATAATGAGGAGGACGAGGATGATGATGGTGGCATACTACACAAAGGATAGAGAGGATCAGGACTTTATTCTCGATAATGATGAAGATTCCTAGAGTCTGGGAAAGCTCTTTCTCTTAGCCTTAGTTTGCATTTTTTTAAACACTACGGACAGTGTTATTGTCTAAGCGTGGGTGAGGGAAATGGAATTTCCTTGTTTTTCTTTGCTATATTTTTATATTTTGGGTTTCAGTCTCATCTTTTCACTCTTGTGTTATCTTGATCTTTCCTTGTATGTTGTTTTATGGAGTTATACGTGGAGGTTATGTTGGATATTCTATGGGCGTTTTGAATTGAAGGTAGGAATATGTTATGGGCATGTAACATTTAATAATGGATGTTTATCATGGTGCCAGAGTTGTTGTTTTCTAATGGATTCTCTCTTTTTAGGATGAGCTCCTCAACTTTTTCTCTCAGTTTTTGTTCCCGAGGATAGTCTTCTTGAATCAACTAGAATTTTTCTTAGGGTTGTGCAAGTCATAGGTAGTGACTTGTCCCTATGATTAGATGAATAATGATCATCTTAAGGAAAAATTAGTCATAGGATCTTGTACGTCTAGAAACTGCCACTCTTTGAACTCTTGATACTCTACTTAGGTAGAAGCTAGACATTATGGGTAGCTCACTAGAAAAAAGCAAGAAAATTTAAGAACTTCATTAGAGAGACATAGGTTGTTCAACTTGACTCAAAAAATGCAAAGATGGGCTTAATTATGAAAATTCATTAAATTTGGTTATATATGAATGTGTAATCATAGTAAGCCATTTTTGGTGCCATGTGAGGTGAGTTTTCTTTGTATATACCTTGAATATCATAATATCTAGAACTTTCTCAGTGTGTGTGTGAAACTAAACTTTGTGTCAATTTATGGGACATGATAAAAAGCATTTTGTTGTTAGGCCATTTCTTTTAACTTCTGTTTGAGCCACCTTTGCATTATCCCTAGTTATCCTCTTTTGAGCCAATTGAGCCTACTTCTTTGACTAACTGCAATATGAAGCCTATTCCATTTTTTTGGGAGAAAGTATCCCACATTAATTTGATCCAAAGGAGTCCCTAATGTACTTTGACATAAAAAGAAAGAAAATACAAAACTTAGCAAAAAAGTGGGAATGACTTGAAAGAGTGGGAAGAAAGAGAAGTAGAGAAAAAGGGTGCTTTTGTGAAATAGTGTTTTTCTTGTTTTTAGTAGGTAAGAAAAAAACAGAACAAAAATTGAAGATAAAAAAAGGATGGAGAAAATATCCTTTCTAGAAATAAATAAATTGAAAATAGGTAATTGCAAAAAGAAAAGGGAAAAAGTTAAAAGAAGCAGGAGCATGAGCAGGAGAAGTGATGTTGTATAAGGAAGACAGAAAATATTTAAGTGCGTATCATAAAGTACTTGAGGATAGTAGTCACTAATTTTTAAATACTTCCTACATGTCCCTTGGTCGACATTATAACCCACGAAAGTCCTTTTGATCTTACCTTTTTGATGTTTGGTTGATTGAACATTAGACTACGAGCAAGCTTATGGTATGTTTTAATGTATTTGAAATATTCTTTGGGAGAGTGAGTCTTGTTCTCATTGATATGCGCCTAGTGAAACATATGATTATGTGTGAGCAAAAGGCACCACTAAATGGCGAGGGTAGTCGTTGGTAAGAATTTGGTGTACCATAGATTGAATTATTTATGCATGATCATGTTGGCCCTGATTTTTAGAAAAAGTTGATTTTAGAGGTTGTGTTATTTCAAGTAAAGTATCTTCAAGCTTATATTTTGTATATACATGGATGGTGAGTGAATTTCAAGTCAAGATTAAATTGTCTAGTTAACTTGCAGTTGAGTTGATAGATTTCAATTATTGTTTTCAAGTGAAATCATTGAATGAGTATAGTAAATTATTTGAAGACAAACAAAGGTTTAAGTGTGGAGTGGTGATCTTGGGCCTATTTGTATGCCCCTTGCTATATTTTACTTACGTTTATACTTTTTTGAGAATTATATTCATTTAAAATTGCATGTTATGACTGAAAACTCGCGATAGTGAGCTAACAAATGTGATTAGATGTTCTATAGGAAAATATGGTGGAAATCAACCCGAAGTGAACTAATAAGGAAGGTTTAGAACTTTAGAGCACCTTTGAATAAATTTCCAAACAAGATCAATTTGGAGCATTTAGTAGGGAGCCAAAAATTCAAAAGAAGTTCAAGCAACAATACAGGCACAATGGGTGGCTCACTGCGCCAGAGCAAGAACGTAAAAAGAGCATCTTGGTGCATCAAGTGGCGCGCCATGCCAGGATCTTCCCCGAAATTTGGTACTTTTTTTATCTGAAACCCATTAGGATAAGGGGGTATTTTTCAATACTCTATATATTACTTATGAGGTTTCTATTAGGGTTGTTCATTAGTTAGCAAGCATCAACTAGAGAAGGAGACTTCACAATTAGGTTTCTTTTCTTCTTAATCTTCCTAATCTTTACTTTAAATGAACACACCAAATTCTTGTGTTTTTGCTTAAACATGAGTGGCTAAAAACTCTTGTTCTAAGGTTACGGCTAAAAGCATGAATGTTTAAGGGATGATTAACTTGACGAAGTTAGTTTATTAAATTGGTTGGTCTTGTATTCTTGATTTTACTATTTTGCTGATTGGCCATCATTGAAATACATCTATATTGTTATTCTAAACCCGAAAGGAGGATCAATAAAATAGAATCAAGAATATAGGGAGCAATATCTTTTCTTGAAGTAAAACTGAGAATTGATTTGCGACTAGGATAGGAATATACCTAGAACGCCTTACTTGGTTATTAAATGGCAGAAGCTACTTTCATTTGAGAAATTTATTCTTTATCATAGGAATAAGACATAGAATTACATGTAAATAGATGATTAGAGGCTCGAAAAACCATAATCATACAATTGACCCCATAAACCAACAATCGGTTAAACTAATTAGTCAAGGAAATATAAAGCTAGGTATGATTGTAAAATAACATTGTAACCCTACAATACCTTACTAATAGTGATCACAACTTTTAATTGCTCTCTAGTCTTTGTTTCTGTCTATAACATAGATTAACACTCAAAACATTCTTTAGTTGCTTTTCACACCTGATATAATTCATAGTAATTGAATTAACTAGACGTTGCTAAGTCAAAAGTCTCTTGGGTTCAACATTTAAACTTAAAAATCCTACCTAGATGACCATGCACACTTTCATGTAGTTTGGAGTTGCCAACAGTTGCCAAGATCTAGAGGCGTCTCTAGATGCTGCCATAACAATAATAATGGTCTTTGCTTTTGATGTATATGCTCTTATGGATATTGGGTCAACTTTATCATATGTGACACCTTATGTTTCTTGGAGGTTTGTGTTAGAATCTGAACGACTTCACGAGCCTATTCTAGTATCTACCTCGATCAATGACTTGGTAGGTGCAGAACATGTGTATAGAAACTGTGTAATCATAGTTTGCTAAGGGAATGTAAACCTATCTTGTAGAGTTGGAGATAGTCGACTTTGATGTCATTATAGGTATGGACTAGTTGTCCTCTTGTTATGCCACATTGGATTGTCACACCAAGGTGGTTCCATTGCAGTTCTGTAATGAGTCGAGGATTGACTGGAAGGGTAATGTGGTAGTGTCGAAGGGTAGATTTATTTCCTACCTTAAGCCAAAGAAGTTGATTTCAAAGGTATGTCTATACCTTCTAGTAAGGATGAGAGACACCGATGCCGAGGTAGAAAATTTTAGTCAGCGCCAATTGTTAGTAAATTTCCGAAAGTATTTCCAGACGAACTACAAAAGATTTCTCTAGAGAAGGAGATTTACTTTAGGATTAATGTTATTCCCAAGATGAATCCAATTAAAATCCCCCTGTATAGAATGGTGTCATGACCCAAACGTAGACTCGGATCGAGACACAGGACAAGATACCCCAAGAGGCTCCAAGTCGACCCATGGAATGAACATAATGTCTAAACTCAACATAATAAAGCAGAAGTTTAACATACATAATAGTGGAAGTCTGTATATATATATATATCCAGCTAAAACTGAATCAACAACGACAAGCAGATTTCTACATAATATCTGAAAAGCCTATAATATAACTGATGAGCAGATGGGACAGCACCCCTAACTAGCTCGACAAAGTCTGAAACTGAAAGAAACATAAAAGACTATAGATGAATGAACGTCCTCAAAAGATGAGGATTCAACAACACCAGCAGGACAGGTCTAAGAGGGAAGCAGGGCTAATGATGCGGCTGAGACTGATCCCTCGTATCTGTATCATAAAATGATACAACATAGAGTATGCGGTCAACATTTGAAATGTACTTAGTATGCAAGGTAATTAGAAATGGACAGTTAAATACATAAGAGTAGGACAATGTGATTATAATGTAAATATCATAATGTAAACATAACGACTCAAGGTTTTCAAAACATTCATAAATCAGTCATATTCATAGGAGAAAAGCTTCATTAAACATGTCTTGAGCCAAATTAACGTAAACATAACCATGCATAAATTATGAGGAAAAATGGGAGGACTCATCTTAACCGACACCATCATGATAGTGTCTTACATGATGCCCCACTATTTCGCCCAAGTGGTCAGGACCATCCCTGGCTTGCCAGGAAGGGGGACGTGCATGCCTGGTGATATCATAGGGATCCAATAATAAATATATACATATATCTACGGTGGCATGTAGTTCTGAGACCACGGGGTTTTCTTTGAACACCGGGTTTACTCGGTGCTAGACACTACTCGTAAAAACATGCAGATGAGGGCTCGTATCATAATCGTAAAATCGTTCATGAAGTTCATGGACAAATAGATAATATCATGATGTATCCCATTTGAAATACATGATTAGCCATGAATAAGGGTCCGTGAATCGGCCAAGAGTCATAAATCCATAAATCATGAAATCCATACAAACTTGTAAAACATGTACACACTTTATATTCCTAAATCCATGATGAGTACTTGAGATAAATCATATCATAAATCATAAGTTTGGACTTGATAAGATCTAAATAATAATAGAATCATAACTTGACTTTTCATGAAGATTGCCTAATTGGGCATAATTTAATTAGAAGTTGAAACTAAAAATTAATAATCAAAATAATTATAAAATATTCCCAAAGATCATAAAACATGATTTGATACATGAAGAGAATTGACCCATAGATAGATTATAGAGAATTTCCCAAAATTGGGATAAACCCCATAAGATCATGAAACTTGAATCTAGAATTGAAATCCATAGAATTGATAAGAACCTAGGGCATGGGAATGAAAGGAACTCCACGTAATAACCTCACATACCTGGGTAAACCGAATTCACACCCCCACTTGAATGCCCAAAGAAAATTGGAGGGAATTTGATGAATTTCTTCAAACTTGATCTTCAAGGAAAGCTCTAGGTTGCATGCATGGAGTGGGGATACTTAGAGTAGGTTTATCCCCATTAAAACCCTGCTAACTATCTTAAAACGATATAGTTTAGGACCTTAGGGCTTAGGAATGAAGAAAATACCCTTAATGAAAAACTTTGAAAATTTGCACTGCCAGTGACAATGACTAGTCCAATGGGTCATTACCAGTTCCCATGAGTCGTTGCTTCTCTCGTTGTCTCATCCCTATTTCCTATCTCAGGTCTTCTACCACGACCGAACAGGACGAGTCGTTACAAGCTCCAACCACTCGTTGTTGCCATCCGTCGTCACCACTACTCTTATCCTAGGATTCCTCCCAACAGAAACTTACAATGACTCGTTGATCCCAACAACGAGTTTTCCAATGACTCGTGCCGGCCTTCCTTGCCGTAGACCGCCCTAAGAACGACTCATTTCCAATGATCCGTTACTTCAACCAATAGGTCATTCTGAGACGCATTACTCCCCAGCCTACTCTGCAAATTCACACAATGAGCACCTCCAACATATCGTTAGTCCCACCAACGACTCGTTTTAAGAAGAAATCTCCGATTTCTACTACTTTTCACTTCAAATCTCGATTCTAGTCTTAGGAACTTTTGATTATTATAATATCTCCCCCTTGGGAACATTCATCCTCAAATGTGGGTAAACATACTGAAAAGCTGGGGGGAACTGAAACTGCTATCCCAAATACTGAACATTTAAGTTGAAAACTGTCAGAGTAACTAACTTCGGACTAGAATACATGATTGAACTGAATTCATAAATCATACATACACACATTAACATGAAGGAAACCGGGGAAACATGAATTGAACATGAAACTGAATAGGATACTAAGGAGAAAATGGATACCTCAAGTTATAACTGAGCCGGGAGGGAATAAATGTGGGTATTTAGCCATCATATCTTCTTTGGCTTCCCACATAGCTCCCTCAACATGCTGGTTCCTCCACAAAACCTTGACTGAGGCTACTTCTTTGTTTTTTAGCTTTTGAACCTGATGATCAATTATTTCTACCAGAACCTCCTCATAACTAAGGCTATCTTTCACACTGACACTGTCCACCGAAACAACCAGAGCTGGATAACCCAAACACCTATTTAAGAGCGATATATGGAAAACTAGATGAACCGAAGCTAATTCTGAGGGCAACTCCAACTCATATTCTACTTTGCCAACCCATTTCAGAATTTGGTATGGACCAACATAACAGGAACTGAGTTTCTCTTTCTTTTTGAATCTCATCACTCCCTTCCTGGGGGATACCATCAAAAACACCCAATCATCAACTTCAAACTGAAGCTCTCTCCTCCTCACATCCGCATAGGACTTTTGATGAATTTGAGCTATTTTCAATCTTTCCCTTATAAGCGGAACTTTCTCCGTAGCCTCATGGATTGAATCTAGACCTATCAATGTAGCTTCATCAACCTCAAACCAACCAATAGGTGATCTACACCTTCGCCCATGAAGAGTGTCAAACGGAGCCATCTGAATGCTGGAATGGTGGTTGTTGTTATATGCAAAATCAATAAGAGGAAAATAATCATCCCAACTACCCTTGAAATAAATCACACATGATCTCGATATATCCATGAGACTCTGTATAGTCCTCTCCGTCTGACCTTCTATTTGCGGGTTAAATGCTGTGCTAAGCTTGACCTGAGTACCAAGTCACTTCTGAAATGATATCCGAACCAAGGAGGTTAACTGAGTTCCTCTATCCAATATGATAGATAAGGGCAGTGCATGAAACCAAACTAACTCCTGAATGTATAACTTAGCATAATCCTCTGCTGAATCGATAGTTTTGACCGGTAGGAAATGAGCTACCTTAGTCAACCTATCCACAACCACCCAAATAGAGTCATATTGTCGGCGAGTGCAAGGTAACCCTGTACTGAAGTCCATATTGATCTCTTCCCACTTCTAAGTAGGGATACTAATACCTTGAAGCATAACTCTAGGTCTTTGATGCTCAATATTCACCTGTTGACAAGTCGGACACTTAGCCACAAACTCTGCTATGTCTTTCTTCATGCCATCCCACCAATAGACTTCCCATAGGTCACGGTACATCTTGGTGGCACTTGGATGGATAGATTATCTGGAACCATAAACTTCATACAACATCCACTCCCTCAAGTCACCAACATCCGGTACACACAAACGACCCTTATATCAGAGCACCCCATCCCCCCTTGGGAGAAGACCTTGACCTTCTGATTCTAGAATGCTTCCTTCAACTTCACCAAAATAGGATCCTCGTCATGCCTAGCCTTAACATCGATCACTAAAGAGGATCCTGACCCATTCTGAACAATGACACCACCATCCGTCGAATCAACTAGATGAACTCCTAGTCGTGCAAGTTGGTGCACATCCTTTACTAACTTCTTCCTTTCCTCATCTACATGAGATACACTCTCCATGGAAAGCCTGATAAGAGCGTCTTCCACCATATTTGCCTTGCCCAAATCATAAAGGACATTTATCTGATAATCTTTAAGAAGCTCCAACCACCTCCTCTAACATAGATTCAAATCCTTTTTGGAAAACACGTATTGTAGGCTTTACTGGTCCGTAAACACATCCATATGGACCCCGTATAGATAGTGTCTCAAAATCTTCAAGGTAAATACTACAGCCGCCAATTCGAGATCATGAGTCGAATAGTTCTTTTCATGGACCTTTAGCTTCCTGGAAGCATAGGGTATGACTTTACAGTATACCATAAACCCATCGGTACCCTCAGGTAGGGTCAACACCAGCGCTGAGGTGAAAACCCTTAATCTCCGATAATAACCAGCTAAACCCAAGAAACTCTTGATATCCAAAGGACTAATTGTTCTATGCCAATTCTTCACCGCTTCTATATTTTGTGAGTCTACTTTTACACCCTCACTTGATACCATATGACACAAGAATGAAACTAAGTTCAACCAGAACACATATGTGCTGAACTAAGCGTACAACTAGCGATCCTTAAGAGTCTGTAGCACCACCCTCAAATGAGCGGCATGATCCTCCTCTCTATGAGAGTATATAAAGATGTCATCTATGAACACGATCACAAACATATCCAAGTATGTCTTGAACACAATGTTCATCAAATCCATAAAAGCTGCAGAAGCATTCATTAGTCCAAAAGACATAACTACAAACTAATAGTGGTCAGTAGCATTCGTTAGTCCAAAAGACATATCTACAAACTAATAGTGGCCATACTGAGTCCTGAAGGTTGTATTCAAAATATCACTCTCTCTAACTCGAAGTTGATTGATCTGGGGCATAATTACATGCCCAAGTGCTATTTTATAACTTACTTTAGTCAAGTTTGTCAATTTAATTAATTATGTTCTCATGTGATTTTTAATATTTATGTGCATAAACTAACCAACATGATTAGTATTTGTTTTGTAGGTATAAAATGCTTAGGAGGGACTAAATTTGATGGTTAAGGCTTAAGGACGAAGCTTGGAAAAAATTGGAAAAGAGTCGCATGATGCAGCACAAGAAGCAGGCTGGCCGTGCCAGGTAGCGTGCTACGTTATGCGTGTGTTGCGCCCAGTGCCGTTCCACGCCCAAAATTGCGCGGATGAGAGAGGCTGCCAAGACATGCCCTACACGACTAGCGTAATTCCATGCCAGGCAACGTGCATAGGGTTCACACAAGACATGGAAAGTTTGAACATTCCAATAGTTGTCCGCATTTGCTCCGTGTCACGGAGGCAAATTTGCGTGACCACCTCCGTGACACAGAGGCAGTTCATCCACGGGCAAAAATTACAATTTTTCCACTTACGATAAATTACACACTTAGCTCCTAAATCATTTATCAAGAAATATTTCTATGAAACCGTAAAGGAGCGAAGGGAGAACATAAGAACTCTACCTAGGGTTCATTGTTTTGCATTCTCTTTTAATTATTCTTGTATTTACTTTACTCTAATCATGTTTGTGAGTATTTGTATGAACATGAGTTGCTAAAACCCTTCCTGTAGGGTTGAGGCTACATGATATTATTGTAATGCATGAATTATTCTTGGTTTGAGTTTTTAGGTGTTGTTTTGTCTTACATTCTTTATCATTATTGTTTTTATGCTTGATCATCATGAAAACAAACACGTTAAGCTTAGGTAAAAGCTCGAAAGGGTAACCCTAGGTTAGAACACAAGAATGTAAGGAGCAAGTTCTTATCTTTACGATAGGATTCGCAGTTAGGATAGAATCTATACCTATTTATCCTTGGTTGGTTATTAAAACGGGATGATAGAAAGACACCAACTTAGAATTGTCACAACACCACTCGTAGAAGTAGTTGTGAAGCTTAGTCAGGTGAAATGATTAGAGGTACAAAAGTCCATAATCAAGAGCACAAACCCCATAAACCACATCCACTTAGTTGAATTGCCCATGACTAGGAAGTCACATCCCCACTCAACGATGTAGTTGTCAGGCTAGTTTGTCGTGTTTAGAAGCTCGAGAGACCATGAACATCGCATTTTAACTATGTGAGACAATAATTGATGTTTTCATACTCGAACAATTATGAATTGTAGCATTACATGATCATCTAGCCTTAACTATAGTTGCTTCTTATATTGTTTCCAGATTATTTTGTGATCACTCCTAAACGTAATTAGAATTTCCCGACAATTTCTATAATCAACACTTGTGAAGATTAAATTAACACTTGAACTTGAATATTCACTTAATTAGTCCAGTCCCTGTGGGTTCAACATCCGGCTCTTAAAAAGGGCCACTGTATTACTTGTACGACCGCGTATGCTTGCGCGTGTGTTGGAGCGCAAACAAGGCTTTGGTGCTATTGCCGGGGACAGGTGAAATTGCTGAATTTTTTTTTTGGTTGATGTAGAATTTTCTAAGTGTTGAATTTTTTTTATTTTGTAAATTCTGTTAATTTTATTTTTAGGTTGATACCCTTCTTTACATGAAATTATGGAGTACAAATGGGTTGAATGGTGGATACTCCTATGTCAATGATTCTTGTCTGAATTTCGGAGGACCCCACTAATGGCAACATTGTAATACCCTGGAAGTGCTTAGGAGTAGACCTAGGAAGCAAAAATGCTAAACTGCTAAAATTTAGGAAAAAGTTGCAGGACGATAGGTACCACGACCCGTGGTAAGTAACCATAAGCCATCGTTTGTGGTAGTAAGGAGTCAGTCCAGATGGAAGTGGTAACAACGAGTATTACAACGGCCCATTGTGAGGAACAATGGTCCGTTGTTAGGAGGCGTGGTAGGGTTTTTGACTTTCACAGTGGAGACGACGGGTGGAAACCACGTCCTGTTGTATCTTACAATGAGTCGTGGTCAGGATAGTGGAATTGGTGTGCAGACTTTAAGAAGAAGGAAACAACGACCGAAGAAAAGACCCATTTAAGCTTAGGATGAACCGTCTTGTGTGTCTGTAGTATGATTTTGAGAATGGGGCTTCAGCAGTGCATTCAATGAGTAGACAAATGGGTTGTGGGTGGTTCCCATGAACCGTTGGTACCACTCGTGGGTTCCATCCAGCCAGATATCAAGGAAGGTTCATTAAGGGTATTTTTTTACTTTTTGACGGTATAAGGACCTAAACTACGTCGTTTTGGATTGGGAAAGATGGGTTTTAAGCAAATAGACCTTCCTAAACTCTCATTCATGCATGCAACGTTTTTGACAAGTGATCTAAGGGGAGATTTCAAGCTTTTAACCTCAATTCCTTCAACTTCATTCTTGGGCTTTTAAGGAGGGTTTGGAGTTGATAATCCTAGGTATGTAAGGTCTTCAATGGATTGATTCTTCGACACCCATGCTCCTTCTATATTAATTACTCAAAATTATTTGAAAACTCATGGGGTTTTATATTCGATTAGTATAAAATTTAATGATTTAATTATGGGTCTTGCGATTTCGAAACCCTATCATTATCTATTGATTTTGATCATCTTTTGTGCTCTAAATTGATATTAGTATGGTTGATTTTTAATTTCTAATCATTTAAACATGATTATGCATGCCCATGATAAACCAATTTATGATCCATTGATCCATCGATGTCTTGATAAGCGCAAAATGTATTTTAAATTAAATCATGAATATATTATGTTATCTACCACGCTCTTATGCAAATTTAAACTATATTCATGATCTACAAGTATGTATGTATTTTTTTAAGCATTAATTATGTTTTTGGCTGACCCACGGGCCTCAAGTCATCGCTAGTTCTTATATGTTCAAACATGTTTATGATTATCATGATTTGACTATCCCGTGAACTAATGTATGTATTATTATGAGCACTATATATGTTTTGGGAGTAGTATCGAACACCGAGTAGGTTCGGGGCTCAGGTTAAGCCCCAAATCTCATGAACTACGTGCCACCGTACGTATGTTGGCACCCTTTAATTTTTGTCCCTGGCCCAAATGTTCCTTTTTCATGATTGATCATGCCCTTCATGGTTCCTACCCTTGGAAAGGTACGAACACCCTCCCGACTAGGGCTACAAGTCGGGCTTCATGTGTGCTCATATAGGGTATGTTGGTTAAAAGAATCTCCCACTCTTCCTCATGATTTAAGCATGTTTATGATTATGTATATTGGCTAAAGTTATGTTGAGTAAGGCTCTTCTGTTAATGATTATTACTATGTCTGCATTACGAATGTTTAAAAAACCTTGAGCCTTATGTTATATTACGATAATTCTTTCATGACATGTCGTCCTACTCTTATGATTATTTATGAGTTTTATACATGTTTCAAATTTCCGTTTTACTTACCTTGAATACTTGGTACATTCCACATACTGATCGCATACTTTCTATTTTGTATTATCTCATGATACAGGTCCCTGTTCTCAGGTGCATTGTTCGGTGCTGTGGTGACTACACGCAAGTGCACGTGGTCGAACAAGTAGTAAAGTGGCTTAATTCAAGACAAATATCGATCCCACAGGGACTAAACTACAGTACTAATTAACTTAAGCGTCAGTGAACTATATCTTTATGAATGCAGACAACCAAATAAATAATGTTTTAAAAGTTTAAGTTTACTAATTAATGAGAATCTAAGTCAAAATTATAATTTGAGTCTGAACAATAGTAATGAGCAACCTGAGGTTAAAAAAAACATGCAGGGAAGTAATTTATCAATTCAATTCAGCTAATCTTTTCTTCGGTTGCTAGTCAAGAATTATTGCCTATGGATTGGATC
>JACEIK010009240.1:0-13814 GCA_018107945.1 Datura stramonium
TGTTGATTTCCTTTGCCTTTTGAATCCTTGAGCAACAAAATGTGTAGGCAACATGAACCTTCCTACTTGCACTAAGATATTATCTAATAAACCCTACCGACAACTTGATTGACCGGTTAGCTATTTGTAACCACATCCTAGTATGTATAAGGAGTCCTGATCATGTGCACTTGAGGATTGATAAAGGCCTCAGATTTATACTTGCCCTGTGTAATATAGGGCACATAAGTAATCATAGCTTCCAACTCTACAAGGAACAATGAGTTCACCTAGATCCCTTTTCTTCTCAATACTAGTGCCGGTGATGATGGCACTCACACAGTGGGTCACTAGAATCGATTATGCATTATCAAATGGTAGCCTCCCCGTGAGAAACATTTTCAAGTACTTAGTGAAACCCTACATCTCTTTGATGACGTCAATAAATGGTATACTCAAGGACACTTGTTTCAACAACTCAAGGTATTTTGCTATTTTTTCATCATTGTTCTTCTTCCTAAGCCGTTAAGGAAATAGAGGATTAGGAATGGTATGCCTGTATAAGGGAAGTGGAGCTTTCTCCTTGAATTCATCAATCACATTTTCACTTGAGGCTTTCTCATTCATCTCAGTGCTACATTGACATTTGGATGTAGCTTTTCATCATTATGGATCTTTTTCTATAGTCATGTGTGATTTAGCATGCACCACCTTCCGGAACACTTATTGTTGTGACAACCAAACAAAAAGTGTATTGATCCTCTTCATGACTCTCAACTACCTCATAAAATAAATAATGGGCGTATCATTATGGTTCAGAACTTGGCTCATGTGGAAATCAAGACTCTAACTGGGCACTCACCACTTTAGTCATGTCTTTGAGAGTAGATTCCTCCTCCTCTTGGTTTTGCAAGATTTGGGTACTCATACTCTCTAATCTAAAGTTGGTGGAGTCCGAAGTAGGTTCAGGGTTCCACCTTTGTATTGCATTGCAATGCTTGCTCCAATGACCTTGTTCTCCAAGGTCTTTTGGATGGGACTCCTAATAATCCTGATAAATGGGGGAGAAAATATGGATCTTGATCATTTTCATATGCATTCCTCTCCTTATCAAAGAGTGAATACTCGTAGGCTATATCATCATCATGCATTGGATTACCTTCGTGATCTTAATCGTATTGATATTGAGGGAAAAATACTCTATAATACTCTTAGTTCTTGTAAGGGTCATCATGTGACCATGAACTCTAGGAATATTCATGATCCATACTGTTGAACTCAGAATGTTGATAATCACTAATATGTCGGGGATTAACTATACATCTTTTCTTCTTATATTTTTTTGCATGTCTTTTGGAGTTAAAGTAAGTAGAAACTAACCTTATTGTACTATGTTTTACGATCCCAAGGCATTAGAAGAAGAAAGGAGTTAATACTAGAAAACTGCTCAATAAATGAGGTAATAGACGGACCGTCTATCTAAAAGACAATCCATCCCTCTGTACGTCCCATCCCAACTCTAAATTCTAGAAACATAATAATTAGGTCCTAGAGTATGGTTGAAAGGACAGACCTTCTTCAAAAAGGATGATCCATCAATTGATGATTTGATCAAAGCATGGCAGAATGGAATTTCTAAGGTGCGGAGTGTAGTATGGGCTGCCATACCAAAGGACAATCCATCACTCAAATGACGAAAAGTCAAGGGACAATAGCAGAAACGTAAAGGATGACCCGTCCTTCCAAAAGACGGTGTATCCTTGCACCTGGCACTCCAATATTCAAATTTAATGGAATTTTTGGGGCATTGTACGAATACATTTTTCTTGTAATATTTCAACAGTTCTTACATTACTTAGTTCATAGCTAGTATAGAGAAACATAGATAATTTTTAGCCTTAGTTTCAAGTATATTGTAGATTTAGTTTTTTAATTGAATATTATCACTATCAAGTGAAGAATTCAATTCCTTTTGGTAAGAATATTTCATAACATTGCTTTTATTCTTCTTCTAGCCATGGGTAACTATACCTAGATATAGGGTTGTGAATCTAATTTGTTAAAATTGAGTTTAGGTTTATGAATATTTGATCGATTTTTTCTTTGTAATTTATGATTGGTAATGAAAATCATTCAATCCTTCCCAATGACCCTTATGAGGCTTGAAAGAGAAAATTTGGGTTGGGTTAGTATCAATCAACAATGACTCAAGGCATTTCCCTTGTTTAGTGGATTCTCCTCGACATAGGTTGAATTTCAAATTGGGAAACAAACAATTGGGTAGAAGAGAGTTATCTTCAATTTGATAAAAGTGAAGTATATTGACACCTATGATGCTATTGAATGATACCCTAGGTTGCCTAAGTAAATTTCTTGCATGTTCAGCCTTAGCCTTTTCTCAATTCATTCATACTGGGTGATTTAAGGGGATCGACCCAATAATGGGGTAACATCTCTAAAATTATCTCTAATTGCTTACAACCCTAGCTTATTGATGTGCCTTAATTTTACAGCACTTTTGATGCTTAAAATCAAGAAACTATGCACATTCCGAGTATGTTTATATAGGTATGATGTGTTTTGTGTTTAATGTTGCAAGAAAACAAGTTCAGAAGTGAAATGGGAAAATTAAGGCTTAAAACAACTGAACAGGTGAACCTAACTTACCAATATTGCATGTTAAACACTGGAATAGATCACTAGTGTAAAGACTTGTGGTAACGTAATCATGGGGAACACAATCCTAGTCAAATTCGTTAATTGAATACAAACCAACATTGATCTAAGCATTCAATAGTTTTACTTTTGTTTATTATTTTATTTCCTTCCCCCTTAGGAAATAAGTAATTTAATAGTAACAGTCATTCACATTACCTCAAGTTCTTCCATATTCCCTGTAGGATCGACCCAACCCTCTAGTTGGGTTCTATATTTGACATCAACCACTTATATCTCAATTGCGAGGTGTAATTTGGGCGACATCAAATTTTTGGCGCCGTTGCCGCGGAATATGGCTAAGGCTTTTGTTAACTGTGTTTGCTTTGCTATTGATTCTTATTTCCCTTTTTTTTATTTTCCTTTTTTATTTTTGTTATGATTAACAAGTCCTAGGTTCGTGCATGCCTGATACTAGAAGCCAAGGAAAATCCCTGGTTCCAATTGATCACAAACTTGAGCAGACCTTAAGAAACTTGAGAAGAATGGTCAACATCCAAGAGCAGGAAATGGTGGACCAAGTTACTGAGAGAATGTTGGCTGAAGAGAAAGCTTGGGCTAGAGATCGAGAGTTAGCTAGGGTTACTGAAGAGAAACATCTAGTTGCAGAAGCAGAGCGAGCTAGACGACACAGAGGTCTAGAACACCAGAGACTCCGGTATTTTAATGAGGAAGATAAAGCTAATATAGATGAAGCCGGTGACACTGTAGCTATTGTCCCTCTGCCCTTTGCCTATTGGGGAAAAGTTTTATATTACTAGTGCAATGATCCAACTGCTCAACATGAAGGGAATATTTGTGGGTCATGCATCTGATGATACCCATGCTCATTTGGCAAATTTGATGGTTATATGCAAGGCATACAAACAACCGGGAGTAAGCCAGGATGCGATCATACTGAGGTTATTTCCCTTCTCATTAGGGAGTGAGGCAACGATGTGGTTGGCTGAGCTGCCAAATGATTCTATCACTACTTGGGGGGAACTTAAGAGAACTTTTCTTGAAAGATTCTTCCCACCATCCAAAGCATTGTAGTTTAAAGATGAAATTTATAACTTCAGACAACTGAATTCAGAGGCACTTCATGAGACATGGCTGCATTTCAATAAGAAGCTCAAAGGGGTGCCAAATCACAGGATTCCAGATGATACATTATTGGAGATATTCTATAGGTCTCTGAATGCTAACACCAAGGAAGTGGCTGGTACCGTCTCTGGAGGAACCTTTATAATCCACACTTATGCAGAAGCTGCTGAATTACTCGACAAGATCACCAAAACCAACCGCGTATGGCATACTAGAGAGTCGGAGGTCCCGACTGGTTCTTATGTGATTGGTATGTCCATAGAACATAGAAGAAAAGATGAAGAGCGCGATCAAGATATTGCAGAAATAAATACCACAATAGGGATGCTTGCCAAGCATTTGATGGGAGTTGGAGTGGAGAAAGTTAATGCTGTTGATTCTCAGGGAAAGGCCCTGAGAAATGATGGATTTTGAATCTGAGTCCGAGAAAGAAGCTAATTATTTAAATGATCAAATAGGCAGGTTTCCGGATCAACACCCAAGGGTCTAACCAAGACTCTTGGCATCAAGGTCAAGGGAACCAAGGTTGGAACTTTTACAAGGATAATAATTACAACCGAGGCCAATACAGAGACAATGGAGACTTGAAGAAGTGCATGGAATACAAGAATGATAGAAGTGGTCTGTATATCCCTCTAAGAAACTGTGATGCAGAATCCAGTGGCTCAAGGGTTGAGGACATGTTATCTAAGGTACTTAAGTAGATGGAGACAACAGATAGCCACTTTAATGAGATCCGCATTGATATTTCTAGTTTGAACCAAAAGGTGGAGTCACATGTTGTGGCCATTAAGAAGATTGAGTAGAAGATGATTCAAATGTCTATTGTAATGAATCAGAGGTAGAAAGGCACACTTCCCAGCAACACAGTGCAAAATCCAAAAAATGACAGTCATTGCATGGCGGTCACTACTAGGAGCGAGAAGGCGACAGTTTATCCTCTTAGGCCGGCTATAATTAAGGAGTTAGAAAAGTCTGTCTCCATGAATGATGACAGTGGAGCAGATTTAAAAGACCCAACTTTGGTTGGAGATTCAAATGTGAAGACTGCTCCCAGTAATGCAAAGGAGCAAGGAGATGCCCCTGAGAAGGAGGCACAACAAAAATTTACACCGATCCCTACACCTCCTCCACCTTATCCACAACGTTTGAAGAAGAAGGCTGAAGATGGGAAGTATCACAAATTTATTTCTATGCTTAAGCAATTATCGACGAACATCCCATTAATCGAGGCACTTGAGCAGATGCCCAGATATGCTAAATTTATGAAGGACCTCGTCACCAAAAAAAGGACTGTAAGTTTCAAACCAGCTGATAATTTTCATCACTGTGGTGCCATAACTACACGGATCCTAGCTCAAAAGAAGGAAGAACCAGGTGCTTTTACTATACCTTGAACCATTGGGAATGTTGAGTTTGCAAGGGTGCTTTGTGATCTGGGAGCTAGCATAGATTTGATGTAGCTAGCAGTGTTCAAAATATTGGGATTGGGAGCCCCCACACCGACTACTACGCGGCTACTGATGGCTGACATANACGCGGCTACTGATGGCTGACATAACCATTAAAAAGCTGGTGGGGATCCTATTTTATGTTCTTGTCAAGGTGGAAAAATTTATATTCCCAGCAAACTTCGTGATTCTAGACTGCGAAGTGGATTCTGAGGTCCCCATCATTTTGGGGTGACCATTCCTTGCAACTTGTAGGGCCCTAGTAGATGTGGAGGCAGGCTAGTTAAAATTCAGGTTAAACAAAGAAGAGGTCACCCTTAACATTTGTCGGACCATTAAGCAACCAAAGGAATTTGGCATGGTCTCAGCACAGGAGGACGGATATGACTTACTTGACGAATTCTGAGTAGTTAAGAGAATTACGTAGTGTCACGACGTTAAATTAGGTGGTTCATGGGAGGAAACCCATGGAGGTGATTTGGTGAAGTCTAAGTAGCCAAAACACCCACGTTGTGCCGCGACGTTAAATCAAGAGCTTCTTGGGAGGAAACCCAAGTTGTAAACGTAAGAAATATAAAGTGTTTACGTTTGTTAATAGGTGTAGGTGATTAAGATGGAAAATTTGAAGTTGGAACCAAAATATGGAACTTCAGTTCTGGTGAAAAATATCACAGAATGAGTCGTTGTTTGACCTGACGATTCATTCAGTCCAATCGCGACGACAATCACAGAAAACAAGGGAGCAATGGTTGACTTAACAACTCGTTTCTTCTGGAAAAGAATCGTGAGGTCCTTAGTCATGTACACAGGATCTAAGGCATAATTAAATTGAAAAAGGTGATAACGACTCAGCAACAAATCATTGGGAGACCAAATGATTCGTTAAGTGACCCGTCATGAAACTATCATAGTGTAAGGACCACGACTTAGGCCATGACTCATTGTGTGACACCACGAGTCATTTCTTGACTCATTAGGTCCCAGGTAAGTTTTTTGAACATTAGTCACAGCACGAAGGGAAAAATGATTTGTTTAGTCACTTAACGAATCGTTACATGGGTCGTCATGTGCTTTAAGTGATTGTAATTCGACCTGACCCATGCCAGAATTAGGGTGAAATTTAATTTGAATTATATTAACCCCGATTCCTTTATTCTCCAAATTCTCACTTGAGTTTAAAACCAAGAACCAACACAACTTAAAACTTCCCTCTTCTTCTTCTCCCAACCACATTGAAATTCCTCGCAAGTGCACTCACAATAGTAACAACGCACACCAAATCACCTCTCTCATCGCATACACATGATTGGACTTCCCATCTCTGCTAAAGCATCTTGTGAGTATATTTTTTTTCAGTTAATTGTAAGTATCTCTTGCATTTAGATAAGATATTTTGGGACTCATGCTTTGAATGACCTTTAAATTATTTGATTAATATGGTACTCATTCGGCTTGTTATTTCAATTCGATAGTAAACCTAGGTAGCCCGTGATATCGAAGAATTGATTGAACTAGAATTGAGGGACTTGTTAACTAAGCTCTTGTGTTGATGTGGGATTGAAAATGGTAGTGGATGAAGATGACTGGATGGGTAAACTGAAACTCTTGATCACGAGATACATCACGAGTCGTCAGGTCACCAAACGACTCATTGTGTAACTCATCTTGAGTGAAAAATTGAATAAAGAGAAAAGTGTACCTAACGACTGACTTAACGAATCATTGCCTTTGGTAATGACTCATTAGGACTAGTCGTTAAGTACACTTTCCCAATATGAATATTGTTTGATATGAGACAACGAGGGACCTCACGAGTCGTTGCCAGTGGCAATGACTCATTTAGTTACTCGGCAGGTGCACTGAGAAATAGTGTAAAAGCGTTTTTGTTTCATCTCATCTGGTATATTAACAATGTTTCCATAGGTACAATGGTTCCAAAAGGTACACCAAGGAAAGGACAGGAAAAGAAACAAGTACCTGAGCATAGTCAACCTTCATATCATAGACTTCATGATGCGCCATCCTCCTACAAAGAGTCAAGTAGCTCGGAGGAGGAATATGAAGTGTCAGAAGAACAATTGGTGAGGAGATAGACTAGGGCTAGGGCCCAACAAACATCAAATCCAACAGTCCTGTTCAATGCTCCTATTCCATTGGCAAGGGATCTGCACAGATGCACTGATGAGAATGCTAGGGCTACAGCTTCACTTTCTCCCGAGGGCCCTATAGCTGGGCATAATGCATAAATAGCATAAGAGTCACATGCTCAGATAGGAAACTCTGATGATGAATTAACTGAGACCTCAAACACATCAAACGATCAACCAAGGAACATGCGGAGATGGTGTGTTCATGGTATGAGGGCCATACATAACAGAGATATTACTCCTAATGAAAAAGGAAATCCAAAGAGGAGCATATACGAGGAGGCGAGGCTAGTCACTACAGGGCTGAAAGACCTTCCAAAGCTTTAAGATTTATTTGAAAAATACAAGTTCAGGTGGTTGACCAAACCATCAGGAAGCTACAACCCATGCTAACTCAGAGAATTCTATGCAGCCTACGCGGCCACACTACAACGTTTGGCATTAAGGGGCAAAGCCTGGAAAAAGTGGCCTGCCCTAACTCAGGTGTTGGTTCGAGAGACTCCGGTGGATATATTTGAGGAGACCATCTACAGGATTCTGTATGAGCCAGATTATCATGCTCTGATGAACACGACTAAGTTTGACCATAGGGTATTCGAGTTAATGAAAATCAAGACCAAAAATCTGAATAGTCAGGAGCGCATCAGATAATATACTTGGCTGTCTCGGATCATTGCTAAAAGAATGGTTGAATGGTTGCACAACACAGAGTCTAGGATAGAGAAGGCCACACTCAACTTTCAGGATAAATTTTAGTGGTCACTGGTGCGGCATAGGCTGGTACCAACCATCAATGGTAACATCCTCTCACCTGACAGAGCAGCATTGGTAGCAAGCATTATGGAGGGATATGCCATCAATTTCCCATGGTACATCGCTGAAGAGATTAGGGAGCAGGCAATCAATGACGGTACTACAATTCCCTTCCCCTTTCTGATTTATAGACTCTGTCAGGAGTCAAGGGTGCCGAAGTTGCGATAAATTGATCAAAGGATAGTGGTACAGAAGATTACAAAGGAATCAGGCAGCTGCATCCTCTGGAGCGACCATATTAGAAGAGGCATTTGGCAGCGATATGCAAACTAATGCTGCATAGTTCACAGAGTTGGCGGCTAAGTCTATAGAGAGTAGAGAAATAGGTAGCAAGCATGAGGCTTCAAATGCAGCGGACACCTCCATGCTTGCTGATGTTCCCGAGTAATCATCGACCACAACAGCGCCCAGACCACCAGTTGCTCCTCCACAAGCCCCTACAGCCGGCCTAGTCACAATTTCTCAAGAATTTTTGGTTGACATGGCTAGGCGGATGGCTAAGGACAAAAAGCAACAGGCACACACGGCTCTACAGGTTAAAGTTCTAATGGAGTAGGTAAAGCCTTGGGTGACGAAAGAGTTGGAGACACTGTCCAGTTCTATTCATGGCCGGTTGNTGTCCAGTTCTATTCATGGCCGGTTGGATGCTTTTGAGAGAAGAATGGATGAGCACCTTGCGCAGTTACAGGCACCTAAATTAGCAAAATGGTATGCAGAGCGAGGAGCACTCAAAGCTGAGGTGCGAGATTTGGCCACACGACAGGTAGCTGCAGTACCTCCACTGGTGCTTCCTATGATAGGTGATGAATTTGAAGAAGAGCTACCACCGGTGTTTGATTTTATAACTGAGGAGGCGGTGGCACATGATAAATAAAAAAGGCCTCATGAGGAGGAAAGCTTTGAGGATGATGCTTCTCTGCTCTGTCAATAAAAATGAGAAAGGAGTGAGATGGAGATAGCGCTGCAGATATCGAGAGAGGAGGCTCGACAGAGAGCCTAAACTGAGGCAGCGAGAGCTCATGGAGAAGGCACGAGCTCCTTTATATCTGAAAATGCATCGAGTTAAGCCAGTAATGTTGGAGATGATATTGGAGGAGTATCTACACCCTTCACCGACCAGGTAGATGACACCTAGGTCGCACAGGTATGTTCCCTATTTCCCTAGTTGTGTATAGTATATATGCGTCGAGGATGGTGCATGCTTTTCTTGATGCAGGTGGGGAGGGATACCTGTACATTTCGTTTGCTGAATAGAACTCGAGGGTTTTTCATGCCGAATATCTTTTTCCTCATGTGTTCCTTATATAGTAGAACTAGCACGTTTAGGTTTATGTTTTTTTGTGTTTGTTTGTGTCAGTCGGAAGAAAGTTAGGTGATCTTAAGGCAGTGAAGAGATTAAATTGTTGAACTGAGAATTTGATACCCCTCCTAAATTTTTTATGTGTATGCTAAAGGTGATTGCCAAGCACTTTATGAGTCGTTGGCACATGGCACGACTCTTTGCTGAAGTCATCGGAAAAGTTGGAGTTTTTAAGACGCAAGAACTAGTGTACTTAATAGGGGGAAGGAACAACTCGTTAAATCCGGTAACGAGTCATGAAGTCAGTCATGAAGACTGGGAGAGAAATTATTGATGAACTATCTAGTGAAGTTGATGGATGACATAACGAGTCGTGAGTTGACTAAATGACTCATTGGTAGACCACTGGATCCACTCGTAGGATACACTAGAAATTTGAAGAAGTTAGACCACGAGGGGCCTAACGACTCGTGCCCAGGCACAACGAGTTGTTAGGTGACCCATTGCCACAACTAGGTTTAATGCTGAGGATGATTGATTATAGTAAGGCTTGACTCTTCAAAGGCCCTAACGAATCGTTACCAAACCCGTGACCACTGAAGACCTGGTTTCCAGTTTTAATTAGGGAAAGGTGTTCTTGGAACTATAACTACACTCTTTAGGTTTATTTTAATGGATGAAAATTTTAGATAGTTTATTATTACTATTTTCACATAGGATTTTGGTGTTGTAAAATTATTATTTGTCCAAGAAACAAGGTTTGTAATTTTGTTCTTGAATTTGAGGATCAAAAACAACATTGGAATTTATTCGTCAATTTTGGAGTTTTATTCATTCTACTTGATTTTCTTCTATGATAATTTGTAAGTTGCACTTATGATTTATTAAATATTTTATGATTGTGATTATACAAATATGAGTAGCTAAACCCATAACTAGGGTTGTGGGAACCATAATGAATTAACACACATAGGTTAAACACTTAGTGATTCTTGAACGGGGTTTAATGCATGCATTGTTTTTCCCTTCGTTTTAATTGATTCTTGACGGTTGCAATCGTTAGGACTTTCCTTATTCTTAATTACCGGACCAAGGGGGTATTGAATAGGGAAAAGGGATTTACAACAGATATTTGAGGCTATCAACACTTATCTAATAGCTTGAACTTGTCTGGAGATAACTAATCCGATATTAAGGTTAAGGGTTAATCAAGAATACACCTGTAGACGGACCAAGTTGCGTGGTGAAAATCATCTAAATAGGGAACCAACCATTTAGGTGAACCTAACTTACCAATATTACATGTTAAACACCGAAATAGATCACTAGTGTAAAGCCTTGTGCTTATGAAATCTTGCAGAACACAATCCTAGTCAAATTCGTTAATTCAATACGAACCAACATTGATCTAAGCATTCAATAGTTTTAGTTTTGTTTATTACTTTATTTCATTCCCCCTTAGGAAATAAGTAATTCAATAGTAACAGTCAGTCACATTAACTCAAGTTCTTCCATATTCCCTGTGGGATCGACCCCAACCTCTAATTGGATTCTATATTTGACATGGAGCGCTTATATCTCAATTGCGAGGTGTAATTTGGGCGACATCACTTAGCACAATATGTAGTTATAGTTAAATTCCATTAATCTCAATTCAAATAGATTCTAATCTTGTAATACATTATTGTTTAGAGCCAGATAGTTTGGGCTTCGAGTAATCATTATGGGATTTGACCCCAACTCCTTACTGTATTTTATTTTTGCATCGATCATTTACATTATGCTATATCGGGAGTAGATTTGAATAACATCAAATATTATGTCGTTGTTGCTGAGGACTACAACATAAGCCTTTTCTAGTTCCAACAGTCTAGTTTGCTTGCTTAGATCTACTCTTTTACCTTTTCTTTATGTATTTGTCTCTTGATATAGGATCATGGCCGCTCTTCCGGCCATAGATTTGGAAAATGTGATCACTGATGTCAATGAGAATGTTGACTGTTACACCTTGTAAGTTCTTGACACTTAGTTGGCCTATTCTCATGTTGGTTAAGAGTTTTAAAATGCCATATGTGCGAGAAAAGGGCCCGGGGAGAGACCAGACAAGCGCCAGGTCGGAGCGTCGCAAGGCAAATGCGACTTATAAAATCGAATTTGACAAATGCGACTTAAAGGCCCCAAGTATATAAGGCCTCCCACTTCATTTTTAAGTCAATTCTTATATTATTTTCAGTGAAAACGACCAAAAAATAGAGAGGACGAAGGGTTAACGTAGTTTTCCGTCCGATTAGGCCATCAAACGCAGTCCAAACTCAAATTAACTTTGGGTACCGAAGTATAAAGCTGCAGGGAGCATTCCTACAGAGTAAGTTTCGCAAGAATCGCCTGGCGAAGTGGCGACCCACCGAGTCAAAGTGATTGAAATTGCTCCAAACTAGTGTTAATACACTCCCGACATTAAAGTAAGTATTTCTCCTATCTAGACTCCCGAGAAATTGCTAGTTTTCGGCCGTTCTTTGATAAGTCGAAGAATAGGCAGTAAATATATTCGTAAGTATGGTTTCTCTCCAAAATAATAGCAGAATTAATTCTATTACTTCGTGAATATGAATACAGTTGGGGGAATAGCTGAATATTAGCCGAGCTACGCCAGTTAATTAGGAAGCCGACAGTTAAGGTATGTAAAGACAGTTTCTTTCGGCAAGCTAGTAGTTCTAGTATAGTAAAATGGTACAAATTCCAGTAGAATGTTTCAGAAGCCGTATATTATGTTCAGTATGAATTTAAAACGTCCGTTAGAAATATTAACTCATATTTAGCATGGAACTTAGTTGAATAACATGATTCTCAGCAGAATATTCCAGCAATATTATATGTTGTTTCAGTACCAGATTCAGTACAGCATGTCAGAGAATATATATATATACAGTATTATTATAAGTTTTAGCATGTATTGTATGCAGTATTATTATAAATTGAGACTTACTTGTGTTGTTTTGGGCTGGATTACCTAGCATCCATGACCGCCCCAGGGTTGATAGCTGTATCGACTCATCCGCCAGAGGGCGAGGATACGTCGCTCTATGGCGTGGCATGTCGTCCGCTAAGGACGAAGATGTGATGCCAGTTTCCCCATATTATGCCTTGGTCGGCTTTTATACACCCCCATCGAGCGCTTGCGCCCGAGGTGTTGATTTTAGGAGTCCTCCAGACTTAGGTACAGTTATAGTAAGGGGCTCAGCGGGCCCAAGTTCATACCCAAGGAACCGGCAGGATGCTTATAGTTACTAGGGGAGATGGGATAACCGAGGTAGGGGTATAGATTGTGTGATGATTCTAACTTCCAGCTTATGGGAGCAGGTAAGGTTCATGTGTGCTATGTTATGCTATGTTATGCTAGATATAGATGGATAGACAGTAGAATGCCACGTTAGCAGGTAGGGCTACTACTCCTTTCAGTGTAGTTAGGGACAGTCTTGTATTCACATTTCCAGTCAGTTACAGTCTGTTTCCTTATTACTTCAGTTCTATCAGTTTTATTGTTTACATTCAGTACTTTCATTTGTTGCATTGCATACTCATTACCAATGCACCTGACGCCTGTTGGGGGTGCTGCATTACTTTCCTGCATGTACTCATAGACGAGGAGAAGATCCCTCATAGTTCCAGCAAGCGTACAGCGCCTTGAGCTCCTTTCATTCAGAGCTCGAAAGACAAAGGTTGACTTCCCTTTTATTTGTACAGTATGGGTAGGCCGGGGCTCTGTCCTGACCATCTTGCTATTCTTAGAGGCTTGAATATTGTATATATTCCCTGTGGTTAGCTGTGTAAGTCGTGTGGGGCCATTTGTGTGTTTCAGTTGTATGCAGCGGTCGTGTAGGCCTTATTCAGTTGGTAATGGTGACCTTGTTGGTCACATAGTTGCTTGGTACTTGTTTTCATTTCTCAGATGAACTAGTAAGCATGGTGGCCTTGTTGGCCCGCATAGGTTCCCTTATGTTCAGTTGTTCTGGGTAGCTGTTATATTCCTACAGGTGGTTATAAGCTTTGTCGGCCGGAGGCTGTATTTACAGCCATTATGTAGCCATTTTTTTCATAAATCCAGAACTAGAGCCAGCCTAGCACTAGAAGTGCTTAGGCTCAATAGTCCAGCAGTCCAGATCCTAGTAGGGCACCAGCTGCCAGTCATGCCTTCCAAAGAGGGGTGTGACAAACTTTGTATCAGAGCAGGTCGTATCCCAGGGAGTCTGCAAGTCATGCTAAGTAGAGTCTTGTCTATGGATGTGTTGTGCACCACATACTATAGACAGGAGGCTGCAAGGC